>JAQGAZ010001010.1:0-38739 GCA_034692225.1 Polydesmus complanatus
TAGGGATGAAAGAACCAATTTTTATGTTTATTAAAAAAATACTTTTTCTCGTTATTCGCTCAACCACCCATAAAATTCCTAACTATCCGTTATCTACACGGTGGTTCAATAAAAAGTGAGTCAAATGTTATTTCCTATCATACTTTTAATAATATAAATAAAGTAGATATTCAAATATTATTAATAAAATATAGTTCAAATTTATAATATTTGTTTTTAAATTTGTTAAAAATTGGTAGTTAAAGTTTGACTTATATTTTATTGATTCACCGTCATAAAAAGTAGGCCGAACCTCACCTAAGTTACCAATTTTTACTTTTATAAACAAATATTAAAACTTAATCGATGGATGAATAAAAAGTAAGCCAAACTTTAACTACCGATTTTAATTTTATAAGCAAATATTAAAACTTGAAGTATATTTTATTAAGAATATTTGAGCATTTTGAACACCTTTAATTATTAATTAGTAAGTAAAAAAGAAGAATTTTGTTGCATGGCGCATGGGCGCCCATTTTTTAAAACTAGTTTTGATCGTTTTTTTTAGAAAGAGGTTTTAATAAATCTTGTTTGAGAAAATTAAATTTTGTTTTTGTGGCGACCAAAGTTTTTAAGTTTAAGATTGAAGTGTTTCAGTGGCAATTGACTTGTTGTTTAATATATTATTAGGCCAGGTTTGTTCGAGCATGCTTGGACTATTGTGACGAGTGTTGAACTTGTTGTTGTGGACATGTTGTATCGGTGTCAAATGACAAATGAATTGTGGTGACATCGTTTCACTTAGTTGCGTCAACCCCCCCTCCCCCCTCCTTCTCTCCAAACTCAACACTATTGTTTCGCACGCGCGCTGTATTAATTGCTTCGTGTGTGTTCATTCAGCTGTTGCTTCCTCACTCGTCAACGCTGCATGAAAAACGGTGTTATGGTCGGTCAGTCTCATGGTCATTCGCACGCTGTGGTCACCTCGCAGCTCCAAACCACGGGGTTAACGCAAAGGTGGCATACTGTATTTATGTAGTTCCTCAATTTTCGGTATTATTAATAAGCAATATAAATAAATAGAGCGGAAATAAATTTATTTAAATATTTTTGTAAATTACTGTATTACCGACGGATAAAAATGTGACAAAACAGTTTCGCAAATTATTATTACTGTATTACTCCAGTATTATTTTTTGATTTATATGGAGTACTATCTTTTGTTTATACAGCACACGTACTGTACTTTACCGATTGAAAAACTTTTTTTCGTTTCTTACCATTTCCGATCTTAATACAGTATATATATCCTTAAGGACTTAAGAAAAACGTTTTTTTTTTAATAAAGTCTTTAGCTTATCAGTGATTTTATCATTCGACTAGTGGCTTATGACCCATTAGTGATTAGAGAGTACATGACATGTATGTCGGATAATCTGCGAATGAGCGGTAGCGAAATGTAATATCGAGCTGCAATTATTTGATCCTAAATATGGAGATTACAACTCCAAAAAAAAAAAAAAATTTTTGAACCTTTTAATTAGAAATTTAATAAATTGAGCAAAGTAGCCGAGTACCGGTAATATAAAAAGTACAGACGTGAGCCATTTAAAATCGTGATAACGCTTTTAATTGTGGCTAAACGAGATTAAAAATTCACCAAGTAGGATTTGGTAGGCTAATATTTTTTTTTTTATCACAAAATACGCGGTGAATATTCTTTTGAATTTTTATTTCAAATTTGGAATCTCTTTTGGTTATCAAGAACTTAGATTAGTCACTTGGTCTCACAAATTGAGATGAGTAATGTTTAGATCGAGAATTCAATAAAATTAGATCAGTGGACAGGAACGAAATATTAGCGCTAATAATATTATTAATACTGTAATCATAATTGTCGTTATTTTTAATTTTTTAATCCCGTTGCGTAAGCTCCGCATTTCTAGCCCTCATATAGGCTATGAGTCTGCTGCTTTCACGCCGCTTGCACACACAACATTATACATTTATTTCATTATTAATTTCGAACTCTATTGGTTGTTTTTTTTCCTTTTTTTTCTTCGTTCGTTCTCTGTCTTAAGTCTGTTTTAAAGCAGCCTGCAGTCAATTACATTTCCGAATATTTCATTCGCCACGTATGATCGCGTTCTTTATTCTCTCTTTCCGTTTTCCTCCGCTTCCGTTTCTCTTTTTATTTACATATTGATGGAGGAGTGGGGTAAGAGGGAGTTTGTTAAATTCTCAATTTGCTGTGGGTTTTGATATAAGAATAACGAACGAATTGTACTCCTCTTAATAAACATCACTCGTGCTCTGTCTGCACGCGCATTCCCACTTGCACTTAACGGGCAAAATAAAAAAATCGGATTTTAAGATTACCGTTATTTTTGCATTTTCTTTTTTTTGTCTGTCGTTTTCCACATTATTTTCACATGTATAGTAATAATATTGAAGGAGGAAATTAGAAAGAGCTTAGCGATGAAAATATGGGGTGGGGTGGAGGAAGGGAATTAAATAGAGAAAAAATAAGGATTTCATTTAAAATCATTAAAATGGTGGTTGCTATTAGTGTCGGTTGTAAACATATAATTATTAGGCAAAAGATGACTGAAGGGTAACATGCTTTCAATTTGTCAGAAGATTTTGTAGTTCTTTTTGGTTTTTTGAAGACTGATTTAGTGAAAGTAAGATTTGCTTTTACTTTATAATTTTTAAACTCTTCGTTTTAATTTTAGGACGTAAGTTTGTAGTATTCTTGCTTGTTTGTAGCTTGTAGTATCTTATAAGTAATTCTTAAGGTTAAAGTGATTACTTACGCAATTTTCTTAGCCGTAGTTATCACTTGCCGACAAATTTATTTATCTGACGTATTAATTTTCGCAGTGGACAATTATTTAAAGCATTGTTTGTTGGTCGGTTTGGTTTTTGCTGTCTCATCCTGACCGACCTTACTTAGGTTTGTAGGGAATGTATAGAGCCTGGGGAGGTTAGGCCAAAATGTGTTCGTGCACTCAGAAGTTGTTAGAATTTTTGTAGTTACTCATCTAGCTACATGTACTTGGCAGGCACTGCGTTGCTTAACTTGTTATTGGAGAACGAAAAGACAAAATAGACCATAGACAAAATTTTAATTATGAAATCGTAAACGACCTAACGTAGGCTACATGGTTCCACTTTTACGGTTCCAAAACCCTGTTATTGAAAGTAGGGTGGGAGGCTCTCTTTGGTGAGTGGCTGCCTTTTGCATCTACTGCGAAGGAGCTAGCATTATTTTTTGATTCATACCGTATTTAAACAGTCTTATTACTTTTATGCCCACCCGTGTATTAGCATTAACATTACACAAGTTATAAGTTGTAAAATGATATTGATTTTTACTCTATTTTTAGATAGCCAATACAAATCAATAGAATTTTAAGTTGCAGACTAAAACTTAAAATATTTCTTCTTAAACGTATAATTTTAAAAATTAATTTTATAAATCGGATGGAAATGAAATAAGCGAAACAAATAAAATACATGTACTTTAAAATGTTATTTGAAATTAAATTGTAGTTTTCTTTTATGTTGTTGGTATTTATTTTTAATTTTTTTTTTTTTTTTATTAGATTCGTTGAAAAGGGAAGAACTTACCTGGAAAATCTAAAGGTAATGAAATATTTAAAATATTCCAATGTTTTTATTTATTATTTTTTTTTTTTTACTAAATTTTTTTTGTGAGCTGCAAAAATTACATTTATCAGTCGAACGTAGGATTATATTGTATATAGTGATAAACTACGTAAAAAAAAAAGTTAGAAATTAAAAATTTCTACTTGTTTTCTGTATGTATTTTTTTGTTGTTGTTGTGAACAAGCTTTTTTGCCTACGTTATAACTTGACATGATTGCACGTGCATATAAAAACTCTTCTCGCATTCTTTTGCTAAACAAATTTTTTTTATATACGGTACCTGTATATATTTTTTTTATGTTAAGATGAGAGAGAGAGAGAGAAAAGATGAGGAAAAATGTTTTGATCTGCAAAGATATTCATGACGTTGTCGTACACCTTTATGATGCTCCAAAAACCACGACTCCTCACTCGCTATTCACGTACGAGGTGTTTACGCCTTTTCACAAACAAAAAAAATATATATTATATGAAAAGAAGATGAGAAAAAAGAAGGAAAAAAAAAAAAAAACAAACAAACAAACGTAAGCTTTACGTTAAAGTGTTGTCGTGTTTATTATCAGACGAAATGAATTTGAGAAGGAAAAGCAGACAGCACTCCACATTTCAAAATTGCGATTTTATTCGATGACATGTTGCGCTTGAAAGAAAAATGGAAAAAAATAAATAAATAAATAAGAAAGAAAAAAAATTAGTTTTTTTTTTTTTTGTTTTTAAGAGAAATATGCAGATGCGTATCGCAAATATTAGTTTGTACTTTTAGATCGATATTTTAAGGACGAAAAAATAGTTTTCTTAACATTTTTTTTTTTCGTTTCTCAATTAACCGCTTTTCATTTTTTCTAAAGCTTAAAGTTTATTTAGAAATATTTTGCTGTACTTTTTTTTTATTCTTTGCTGTGAAAACTCTTTATAACGAACGAATTCTTAGCAGTTGATACAACCCGCTGGCGGGAAATGGCGTTGAAAGGTGAAATTCTTAGAACAAGTAGCTCTTAATTCAATACCTGTACAATAATTTTTAACAAAGTTTTTAGCGATTTAATTTTGATTTTAAAGCTTTAGTTTTAACAAGAAACTTTGCAAAACGAGATTAAAAAATTTTCAAATGAGATTTAATTAAACCTATTTCTGTAACAAAATCAAAACTTAAAACGAGAAAAGAAAATAAAAAGGTGGGCCCATATTTACAATTATTACTCGTATTTATAAATTGCTATTTTATGAATTTTCGTTACCGGTATTTATAAATTTCTATTTTATGAATTTTTGTTATGCATATATTTCTTATTTACAAAATTTCAGCATAACAAACCACATTATTCCCTCCTCCTCCAAGATCATTATCCCGAGGTTGTACTGTACTTTTATTTGAAAGGAGTGCATAATACAGGGATGAGACGAAAATTTTATTTCTAAAGGCAATTTTTGGATCGCTATGTATTGGGTTAAAATAAAGTTTAAATTAAAGTCGGATTAAGTACGAGGCAAATTATTAAGCGGCTTACGAGTTTTTTTTTTTTTTTTTATGATTTTTTTTTTCTGTTTTTTTTTGGTATGGTATAAAAAAATATTTTTTTGAAGGATTTTGTTTTCGCAGGATATTAAAGTTCGTTTTCAGGCGTGTTTTTTCTAACGCTTCTCCTTTAACTTTTTTGTTCTATTATTTTACTGATTTTTGTGAGTTTTGATTTTGCGATGGGAAACTTTTTGGCTAATTGGATTTAACCATACATGTCAAATAAAATAAATTACAAGTCTGCGATTAAATTACTCTTTGAGTAATCTTTCAAATACAAAACGTATTTTTTTAATTCAATACAATATTTAAGTTTTACAACATTTGGTTAAAAGCGATATAATTTTTTTTATGACATTACTGCATTAATTTTATAAGTTGATTTGATAAACAAACATTTTTTCAAAAAAAATTTATTCGTGTAATTAAAAGAAAACACAAATATGTAGAGAATTTCAAAAGTTAAACTTTTATTGTTATGTCAAAACGTCATTAAATCCGAGATAATGTTGTATCCGAGGACGTTATAACCAAGTTCTCTTAATCGAAGTTTCCCTAAAAATAAGAATTTGGAAATTGATGAATCGAGTAATACTTATACAATTATTTTCTTCAATAGTAAATTTAATTCTATGAACCAAAAATTTTTGTTTTTCAAATTAATATTTTTCTTAATAATGAAATGGAGGGGGAGAACTAAAACTGTAATTTCACGCGCGCGGATATCGAAAGATTGCCATCCGACGAAACTTTTATTCAGGTGCCAAGAACATTTCGAGCGTGTAAAAGCGAAACCGCGGATATGAAGTGCCGTTGATAAGGAGGGATGATTACATAGAAAATCTGCGCGCACGCTACACGTGTTTTAATTTTAATGCGGAAAAAGTGTGGCACCTTTTGACGAGTTAGAAAATGAATGTCGCGCGCGCAATTTCGCACGTCCTTTTTTTTTTTTTTTTATTTCTTTCTTTTTCATTTCATTTTCTTTTCTCCATTTCCTTTTTCTCTAACGATGCAGCGTTGTCGAAAGAAAATTTTTAAACTCGTCTTACTTGTACATTAATTAATGATGCGCGTGTCTCCCAATTAGACAACATTTTGCGCGTTCGGAATTAAACGTCACGTCGCGGGAATTACGCGATCAATATTACTGCTACTACCGCTTCCATCTCTCTCTCTCTTCCTCTCTTTACATTAAAACTGTATGATAATGTATTCGCTGGCTGACAACACTGCCACATGTACATTATAATATTTTATAGACTCGTAATTTGGAAATATTAAACGTAAACACGGCACTTTTCGCCCGTTTCTGCACCTTAAATTTCGCCGCTCGAGCTTAGTATAGTAGTGGCGCTCGGTACCACTCAATATGGCTGCCATTTGAATTCATGGCGTCAAGCGGGAGTCCCCGGGGTAATTGATAAATTAATTGAGCAAAATGTTGAAACATCGATTCTTGTCTCTCTCTCGCTGCATATTCTTCTGTAAATATTATTAAAAATATAAATAAACATGAACTCGTTTTACAACTTATCGAATGACATTAATCGCCGAAAATTACGGAGCCTTAATATTATTTATAAATGTAAAATGTGGAAGGGAGGATGACGTCAAGCGCCGAGTTTCATAACCTTTACTTTATTGTTTAAGTAATTAATTAAACATTAATCACGAAGATACCATATTTTTGGGAGTAAAAGTTTTATTTACAATTCTGATGATCACGTGATAATATTGTGCAGACTTAAGTGCCTTCTCCAGCGACCATTTTTCACTCCAAATTTTGAATTTAAATAAACTTAACTTTGATGCATTCAGACAGTAACTCAAGGCAAAGACAAATATTCGAGAGATAAATTGAAAAAGCTGACGTATAAATAAATTTAGAAAGTCCATTTGATTGAATATTTGCATTTTTCTTGGATTGGTTTTGGTATCTATTTTGGGCCTCGTAACCGAGTACAGTATAAAGAGTTCTCACGATTTTTGTTAAGACTTTAAAAAAGTGAGATAACAAAGTTTAAAAGGGCCATTTAATCAACAATGGCGAGATTAATAAGATGGTATCGTGGTAAAAAACAATTATGTAAGGCAAGTCATCGGGTGTCTTTTTTTTACAAATAAAAACAAAATGCAAAATTATTATGAAATTTTATACGGAGTTATAATTATCAAGTTTTTGATTAAATGATGATATTAATATTTACTCAATGCGCCTATTGATTTCTATATTTTGCCACAGATGTTTGCTTTTGCAAATTTTAGGTAAAGTTTTATTGAAGATTTAGTGGGATTAAAATTTTTAATATTTAATTAAAACATTATTAAAAATGTTTTTTGATTGCATTTACAGTACATGTAGCCTACATTTACTATATTATTTTTAAGAAGTAAATTCCTTAAATACCGTATTATTTATTACCGGTATACTGTAATTTGAATTTTTATTTTTAAGTATTTTTATTCATTTGAATTTATTGATATGTTTCTACTATTATATTTTAACAATGTTGATTTGGTTAAAATTGTTCAACATAATTTATTAAATACAATATCTAAACTTAGAACGCATTCTACAGTTAATCGAATAATTAATAGTTGGGGAAATGTTGCAGCAATAATGAATTGCTCAATGTTATACTGTAAGTCATCCGAAGTACACGCGCATGAGTGATGTCAGATGAATTCCTCTGAAATTTCTTCACACATAATTTTAGTTTACAACATACAATAATAATCAAAAATTTGGTAAAAATGAATAAAATAATTTCTTGATATTTAGTTGTTAGTTCTGCTTTGGTGACGTCATTATTTTTATGAAAATATCTACCATTCCCTTGAGCAAATCCTTATACGATATTTATAAGAGTTTCACTTAAGCTGTTTCGTACATAATCTTTAAAAAAAAAAACCTCTTATTCAAACAAGATAATTTATTGACATTTCGAAAATGTTTTTCTTCAAATGACATGGTTCATTAATTATTGTTTGGAATAATATTATGATTGTTTTTCATAATTATTTTTAATAATTAAGGAAAGACTTATGTAGGGAAAAATTTAGGTTAATAAGCTACTGTAAGTACCGGTAATGCAGTTTTGAATGGGGGGAAACGAGTTTAATCGATGCCAAGGTTTTTAATTGGAGAGCTCGAGTAAAGCGTATTAAGTGAGCAAAGTAGTTTACACTGGGTTTTGACCCTACCCGGCGCATAATAATAAGGCTGGAGTGGGTGCAGGAGGGGTTCTCACGCCGTTTGCACGACGGGAAATGCTCGTTCCGACAAACAAACTCGAATGAACGATTCTACAGTATTTTTAATGAGCAGCTTAAGTCGACTGCAACTCGGATCATTTAATCGTTTTAAATGAAGATCCCACTATTACGCATATACATTATAATTGCTGCAAAAATCATTCGCAATCATTAACTATGGTAGCGGTATACAAAAAAAAAAAAAAAAGATTTGAATAATGTTTAAATTTCTCGGTGATTGCACACCAAAAATTCTTTTCCGGAATTCTATCCCATAGTTTGATAAAAATCAATCGCGTCGCTACTACAAAAAAATTACAAAATGTTTAAAAGTGGAGCAAGAGAATTTTGCGAAAATGTTTTCAAATTATTAAGCAATAACAGTTTATTTAAATTGCACCCGGAACTGAAAGTTGGCACACCACATACGTTTTTCAAGGACACAATAAATCTAGATATTTTATTTAAGTTTTAATTGAATTAATTATTGAAATGAGCGTAAAAACCAATAATAATGTTGCAATAAGAAAATTTAACTACAGGTAGTTTTGATGCAGCACTCGATTTTTATAACGCAATTTATTTTATTCGCGTCTATTTTAAAATTATTTTGGAGTAGATAAAGTTTGAGATTGGGGGGATTGATGCAATAAATCCTGAGATTGAGACTTTGAATCTCGAATTTTAGTTTCTAACTTTACCTTTCCGAAACTTACTTTTACTAACCTAGTCTTATCTTTCCAAGTTTTACTTTTCCTAAACTTACTTTATCTTTCCTGACCCAATCTTACGTTTTTTAAATTACTCGTACCTTAGCAAACCTTACCTAACCTTACCTAACCCAATAGTAACTCATATTTACTTAACCCAACCTTGCCTAACCTTACCTAAACTAACTTTACCGGTATCTACTTAGCAAAATCTTTCTTACTCAACTAAGGTACCGGTAATGTTTTGAGAATTAATAGTTGTTTTGTGATCTTACTTAGGTGCTCTTACGGTACATGTTATGGTTCTATGTTAAGATAGCGACGCGTGGATGCTGTTTGAACTTAATCGTGACGTCAAGATGACTCACTAGCGAGTAAGATGGAAATTTCTTTTTTTGTCTTTTTTAAAAACTCTTTTATGTTGCATCTACTCTTGAATTAACTAGACATTCTGCGAATAGAAAAAGATAAGTTTTAATAAAACGCCGACAAATTAATGATACTGTGTAGCGTTGCTGGATGCCGCATTTTTAAATTAATTTATGTTATAAAGTTTATTAATTATTATGCATGCTTAGGCGTCACGCTTTTGGTGATAAAAATAGGTTAAACTAGACATTTTTTTTTTTAATTACGAACATTTTGATAGTGCTACTTAATTATGATGTGATGTCACTATTATTAGTAAGCGAAATATGCAGGGTGCGTCAATTGGAACGTAATAAACTTGATTTATAAATGTGAAGTGGTGAGGTAGAATATTATGTAAAAATGCGGCATATTTTTATGGGTGAATTGTGTGTGGAGGTTGAGGGGGGTGGTGAGTGGTGAAGAGGCTTTTGGGTGGAGTAGCTGTGTTAATTAACTGGAAGCCACAATGACGCATTATGCGCTTACTATCGCGTCCAAATAACGAGACCAAAGTGACAAATGTCGTTCGTTTGACGCTAAATGTACGGTGTTGCTTAACGACGACGACGCTTTTTCTACTTTTAAATACATACGCGATTAAAAATAAGCTCGCATCACTCAATGCAAACACTCCTTCCAGGCGTGACGTCACTAATAAAGCCGAGCAATTATTCAGACACCTTGTTATCATCGGTGGGTCTAAGGGGAAAGTCATTGTCGCTCATAGCGCTGACTTTATGCTTTAGTTGTGGAAGCTTAGTTTTAATAATTTTAAATGTTTTACCAAGTTTTGTTATGATTATTTGCGGATTATTAAGTTTTCATATTTTTAGTTCCAGTTTCAAGTTTTAGGTAATAATTTTCAAGATACAGTTTTATGTTTTGTTAGCCAATTTTATGTTAGCCAATAAACAAGTTTTAATTTTGGTAATTAATCAATTTTTGAGTTTTATAGATTTTCAGTTTTTTTGATTTATTTTAATTTTGATTTTAGTGGCTTTTTTTTTAAAAAATTTCGAATTTTATTTTAATACTAGTATTTGGAATTTTATTTTAAGATATATAATTTTATTTTTTTATTTAATACATGTACTGTGGTTTATTTAAAACTTTAATTTCTTACTTTACTTTCAGTACTGTTGTTTCTTACTCCAATGCTTTTCGTAGTAGGCTACTCAATAGGTTTTCAACTTAATTCAGTACAATATCATGTACATGTACATGGTAAAATTGCATTTTTTACAAAAACTATTTTTATTTTACAACTAATATTTGTTCTTTTCTTCTTTCTTCGCTCGTTATTGCTGTTACATTCAACGTCATTTACCAATTTCTATTTTGCACTCGCGTTATTAAAAACGCGACGAAAGTTTGAATGTCTTTTTTTTTTCTTGTTTTTTTTTTTTTGATACATACTGTACCTTACAATATTTGCTCAATTAACTAAAGTACACATCCCAATTATTTTATAGTTTTCCAACGACCCATTACTACAACCCACTCCCATCATTTTTATTCACCTGCGACTTTCCGGTTAGTCGAACTAATCGAAAATTAATTTCGCACAGTTTAGTCGTAAGGTAAGGTGTGGGTGGTATAAGCGTAAGAAAATAGGAAAAAGGTGGTTAGGTTTGGGTGGGGGGGAGGGTGGTTAGGTGGGTTAAATCGATCAAACTTGTCGCGTGCGTCGCTTCGGTGTGTTTTAAATCACTTTTATCGCGCACTCGCAGAACATTTTTCTCTACCTGATACCTCGGCTTTGGGGGATTGCTTGATCCGCCGACGTCACATACCACCACCCACCCCTCATAAATATACAAACGTCAATATTTATAGAGAGAGAGAGTACGCGAGGGAGAAAGATGGAAAATGGGAAATTAAAATATCATCGATCGGAAAAATTATTTGAACACCAAAAAAACAATTGAATTTTGAACGGATATTTTGGGGGAATCGATAAAAGAGGGAGAAGGAGATGGATGGAGAGATAGAAAGATGGGAGATGACGTCACCGACAGCATTTCGATGAAATTGTAATGTGAGCGGTGAATAAGATATAAGCAGAAAAACAGAAAAAGTTATCGTGAATATCGTTCTCAAATCGATATTTTTGATTCAGAAATTGGAAATTCATCTTAGGAATTCACAGATTAAAATAAATGTATTTTTTATAACTTATGCTTAGATTCGGTAGAATAAAGAAAAAAAAATTGATATTAATTACAGTTTTAAGCAGATTGCCTATTTTATTTTCCCGTTGCAATATACAGCAATCTAATACTGTACGGTACTTTAAATAAAACGTTATGAAGACAAAAAAAAAAAAAGTGTGGAAGGTCATGAGATTTTGTGACGTTTCCAAAATTGAATATCCGGGTAGGCTACATGTACTCGGCATTTTTTTTTTTTTTTTTGATTTGATTTTTGTAGTGGGCTTCCTACAAGTCCAGGTAGTTATTGATTTTTAACACTTAAAGCAATTTCTTCAGATTTTTTAAGCAACTTCTAGCACTTTCTTACTCTAAACGAACGCTCGTCACCAAACTACTTTAAATTTTTTTAATGTACCGTACATAAAAATGTTTCTGTTTTCGATGTAGTAAGAATTTGTTTTAAATACTAAGGTGTGAACAAAAATGTGTAAATTAAAGGATTACGAGGGAGTGAAGGAATAGTCGCCACTTTCACATGAAGTTACTTTTTTTTACTCTAAACTATTATCAATAAAAATCTTAAGATAACTGAAATTGTAGAATTTAAAAGAATTTAGCGTTAGTTTTACATAATAATATGCTTTGAAACATACTGGAGCGAATTTTAAGTAAGAAAAAATCATTTAACTGGATATATTTTAGCTACCGTATTTTTACTATTTTTTTTTTTTTTTAATCGGGTTATTTAAAAAGTAATTTCAGGTCTAAAAATCACTTAAACGTTGCACATCGAATTTTCCTTACAAAGATATTTTTAGGACAAAGAATTTCTCAGTCAATGAAATTTTAATGACGACTAAGTTTCGGTCGTAAGAGTATTGCGGGATTATTCTCTTAGTTATGATGTTAAACATTTATGCATTGTACAAGGCAAGGGCGTACCATTCAATCGATAACAGTAAATAAGTCGTACTTGTAATGTGACAAGTAATAATATTGTTTTTGAGGGTGCTGGAAGGAGCTAGTAAGCATGGATAGGACTCGTTGTCATTAATCTTTGTCCGCTTTTGAAATGGTGCAAGTTGTTGTTGTTAACTAAATTATTGATTACAGCAATTTTGAATTAATGATTTTCAAATCATTTTCCAATGCTTAGGTGCTTTCGTTGTGGTTGTTCAATTTACTGTGTATGGTTCAAAAGTGTATGGTACAGCGAAACGGGTTTATGTTGAACTACTGAGGCATTACGTACAAATTTCGTTCTAGATTCTGCTTTAGAGCGTGGTCTTCCTTAACAATATCTTCCGGCACTTTTCCAATAACGCATCTCGATTTGTCATTAAAGCTTTTTGTAACTCTGGAACCGAAGTTTTGCGTAACGAATGAAAATTGTTCGTTAACCGAACTATTAACATTTTGATTTTTCGTAATTCATTTTTTCATTTTTATTATTCTAATTTTTATTCGATTTGACGGTTTCCCCTCTTATTTTTTTTCTGCCATGCAAATTGGCTACTCGACCGAGTTATGAATAGAACGGCGAGCCAATAGCTTGGTTTGACTCATTATCTTCATTAAGAAGGGTGGTTGGGGGAGGCAAGGGAGAGCAACCCTCAAACCTAACATTTTCTAAATAAGGGTGTAGTGTTGTGAACAAGAATCGCGCGTCTTCCATTGATTATCTGCCTGTATTCCTCCATTCATCTATCCTCCTCCCTCCCTCTATATCCACGTATCGACTGACCTTCCCTCTCGCGGATTCCACATTTTCAATACCATTAGCGAATCCCTTTCAAAGCGACGGTGCAAACCCGAATTATATTCACACGGACATTTATTATTATTATTATTGCTCCCACGCGGGACCCAAGCCAGAAGAGGAGAGACCCTAGCGGCACATTTACATATTTACGCCCTACCTACGCGCTATTTTCCTTTTTTTTTTTTTGCTTTTTATTTGGTGAAAGTAAATTTAAGGTTGCCAAAGCAAAAGTGGACCAACTCAATCGATAAGTTGTAAAAAAAAAACATAATTTCATGTTTAAAAAAAATCAATTTTGTGAATTTTAAGAACAAATAATTAAGGATAATATCAATACATTTTTTCGGCAAAATTATGTACAGAATCAGTACAATGTTTTTTTAAATTTTGCTATACAGCGATAAACAAAAATTTCTTGATTTTCCTCTTAAATTATTATAATCACCAATCTTTAAATTTCTAAAAACAAATTTTAACTTTCAAAGACTTGAAAATTTATAATCCAGTATTGTATCCAGCGCCTTGTTTATATTCGCTATTATTTTTTTTTTTTATTCCTTTCGACCCCCTATTTTGGAGTCCCTGCCACTCCTCACCTTCCCTGTTTTTTCCTATTCTTCCTTCATTTTTTTCCCCCTTTCTCTCTATCGATTTGCGGCGCCCCCAACGCTCGCAGCGGGATTCACCTTTTATATTCCAATAACAAGCGTTAAGAATGGATCGAGTGTGTTCATTGCCGTGTCACTGACACGCACGTGCATACGTTGGCCACAAAATAATGGTGGGTGAGGGCCAGGGTGAGAGTAGTACGGTGATAGCCAGTAGGGACTGCTCGTCTTTCGTTTATCGATCCGCCGGCTCACCTTCAGCTCTCCCGAGATTTATAGCCGCCATTCCTACGATGGGAGACGGGTGCATAATTAATTAGTGATAATCGAGAGGGTGGGAGAAGGGAAATCATAGGTTGAGAGGACTAATTACGTTTAGGTAAGACGAATAGCAGGCTCGAGACTAGAAATTCATAGATACCGGTAATCTTAATTTTTGAAAAAATTTTGATTAGTTTTTATTTTAACGACAATTATTTTGTTTTTGTGTTCAACGATGAAAAAACTGAGGATTTGTTATTATTTATTTTGATACTGTAGTTATCGTTACTGTTCTTTGGTTAATTGTTATCTTTAACGAACAGAAAAGTCATTCTTTAAAGCTGAATGTTTTGAACAAATTATACAGAAAAGTGTGGTACCGGTATTTTTTTTTTTTTTTTTGTTAGTTTTGTTTTTTTAGCTTTTCGACTATCGGATTGTGCGCAGTGGACAAAAATGTAATTGTTCGTATCGGTTGTGTGGAGATAAAGCAGCGAGCGAAAGAACAGATAGAGTAAAAAGATGGAGAGACAGAAATGGAGAGAGTGAAGGCCTCGAGAGAAATGGCAAAGTAGCTTTCTCTCTGTCTTATCTCTGTTTGGCCGGTGTTTGTCCTGGCGGTCATCTCCCGTTCCTAGCGGACCCCTCCACTGGCGCTATGCAGCTCAGCTCTCGGGGCTTCAAACCTCGTTAAAAACACGTTACAAATTCAGCTTTTAAAAGTATTTGCCCAAACGCACGCGCATACTCACTCAGCAGGTGGACGAGTGGCACTTGACGTAGTAGTTTCACCGGAACACGGATTTTGAGCGCCGTTAGATAAAGCGGTGAAGGCTTTTGTCAAGGGAGCCACTCCATGTGGGCGAAAGGAGTAAGTGAGCGGGATTGGATGGGAACGTCTGACAGCTGCAGAAGCTCAACATTAGATTTCGCATTTAAAATTTCATAAGAAATAGATTTCGCTTTTTGTTTTTATACGTAGCACGGTAGTAGTTGTTGTTGGTTTGTGAAATTTTAACCGAATGGCTAGTTATAGGATATTTATAAGTTAGAAACAGGCAACGGTCAAAAGCAAAATTCCTACTTTTTGAACTTCTGTACCTTGTTTGGTAGCTACCTGATATTTTACAAAGCGGAAATGTTGAACATAGCCTAGATTTACGGTACCGTACATTTGTATCCATTATGATTTAGAATTACCGGTAATCAAATGCAGAATTTTGTTCTAAATAAAATAACATTTTTAAAGTTTAAATGTAAGTGCATGTATTGTTCACATTTAGCAGGGTGGCATTTCGGTTTAATTGTTCCGCATTCTTGTCAACCGCCTGATTTGATGGGGATATTTGAAAGGGATTAATCAATGACGTGACGTTATTTTTTGAGTACCATAGTGAGGGCGATATTTACCGTCGTTTCTTATGAGAAGTGGATGCTTGTAAGACAGCCCGAATAATCCTCCATTTAGTTGAGTAGATTCTTCTAATTAGTGGGTAGACCTAAATAACTGTAGTTTTTAGTCTTATAACATTAGTAGACTCTTACGCTGTTCTTATGCCATAAGAAAATCCTGTTGGTTGCTAGTATAAGTTACAGGTATTATGTTTTTACTGAAAGTGCCCTACAAGTTATATGCTGATTAAAAAAATTGGTCAGTGAATCGAAGGTTGAGAACCAGGGTTAGTTTTATTTTATTCACAAATCTGACCCTAAGTTCTCTAGGGTGCAATTCGCTCAATTCGTAAATATCTCCATAAAAAATGTTTTAATGCTTATGAGAGATTCATACACTAATGCATTTTTTAAAACTGAAAACCTTTTCATTTTATTTTAAATATTAAAATGTTGTAATCTTAAATGTTCAGCTACGGGCTTTGAAAGGGATATTTTACAAAATAATTTAACCTAATTCCGCGATATTTGCGGTGGAAGTTGGAACCGTTGTTAAAAAACGCCACTTTTAATGCAATCTTGCATGGCAAGAGTCATTACTTAATTTGATTTGTAAACCGCGTGAACCAATTCATTTATTGCAAAACTCAATCTCGTACATGAATACAGAAAAATCGCGTAAGGTGAATCCGCGGTTTCCGAAAATTATTGTACAGTACCGGTATTACAGTATTTTTAAAACATATTTTTTATTAGTTTGAGTAATCCATTGTTGTTCTTAACGTCTCGTTTAATAGTAATCGGTTTGTATTTTTTTTTTTTTTTTTTTTAAATATTTTTTGGTTTTTTTTTTATTGATAAAGTGATTTTGATACGCTTGTTGAGTTTTAAGTTTCTGACATTGCAAGATTGTATTAAAAAAAGAAATTAAATGTACTTGAACGATGTCAATTACATTTTAATATAATGAAACTTAATTTATTTGGTTTGTGTTTAATTGAAACGGAAGTGAATCAGAGCGCATGCTCATTTCCAACAACAACAACAACGTAAGAAAAAAAATGTCTGCTCCGTCGCCTAGTGAAGTCTCATCTACAGTATACATCAAAAGTACCTTACGGCACTATTTTAAATTCTATTTAAAGTCGTTCTGACGATGTTATCTCGCTTAACCGGCAGCTGGCTTCTCTCGGCAGGTGTCGCTGACTCGTTTCTTAATTAATAAACGAAAGCGTTGATCGTAATCGAGCGCTAACGATTCCTCATTTTATTATTATTACCATTTCCACTTTTTTTTTTTATGTGTGTGTATGCATAGTAATAATAATAATATAAATATAATAATGTGAATGCGGTTGGTCGGGTGTCCGCCATCATGCGTGACCGATTCATCATTGTGTTTGGTTTCCATGGAGACGAGTTTCTGTTTTGGAGACGGAAAGAACGTGTACGCAACGTCGAAAAAGCCTTATAAAAAAAAAAGAAATGAAGGGGGGTGAGTGTTGGAGGTGAGTGGGAGGAGCGAGAAGGCTTTGTTTTGTTTTTTTAGTGAATAGAAAATTAGCCAAGATCACTTGCTGGATACAAAATGGCAAATATAAGCAAACATTTGGCGCCATTTTTGCTTCGCTTATTTATTGGCTTTATTTACTCGGCGTTAACGGTTAATTCGCAATCTGTTACGTTGGTCTCTTTTTTTTTTTTATTGTTATTTTCTCTCTTGCTTATATTGTGCGAATATGTTTATTAAATGAGAAACGCTCTTAATGTCTACATTTTTAATGTCGAAGCTTTTCGATTGAAATACAGATTTTTATCTATCATGCTTTTAAGTAATGATGAACGGCGCTGAAATGCTTAAGGTATTTTCGGGGATTTGTCTGTGGAAATCGCACATTTAATAATAGAAGATGTAAAGCGAATACAGTACATGTACGGTACATTTATTATTTTATTTTCAAAAAATATTTTATTTTTATAAAACCAGGCGCATTTTATATCTACCGTATATTTTCCGGCGCTACATTAATTTATTTTAAACGAAATAAATTTTATTAATTAACCTACCGGTAGTTTATAATTATTACAGAAATGAAATTAATGTTAAGTAGAGAAACGAAAGTTACTATGAGATTTAACACTCTCTTTAATCTACACATTCAAAGTGCTTTTTTAAAATAAAAAAAAATTTAATTGTGAAATTGAGATTTTTAGTTTTTCTTACTTACAATGGTTGCTTAGCTAATTAATTTATGAGAGCATTTGCTAATTAATCGGTTTTAATTTGGCATTGTTAAATTTTTAAATTGAAATGCGTGCGTTAGTTTTAATATTGTTATTTAAATACAGGTAGGCTATGCCAAAAAAAAAAAAATTGAATTTACTAAGAATTCATAGGCGTCTCTGCTTACACGTCATACGTATTTCTTAAGTACCTGCGTACGTCATTTTCTTATAAAATTGTTATGGTTGGCATAAAAGCCCGAGATAGGTATGTCAGAATAGGGCAGCAAAAATCATACCAATAACAACTATAGCGTATAGCTTAAGGGAATATCCCCTATCATATGCATTTACTTGGTTAATTTTTAATCATGTTTTGGTGCTAACTTTAGATACAGACTAACAAATCTGGCGAGCTAGACTTAATTTTATTTGCTACCCTTAAAAATTTAAAATGACAAAGACACAAGATCAATTTTTTCAACCGTGTCACTATTCGCTTCATGTGATGGTGTCACCTGGGGCGGAAAATTAACATACGCAGTTAGGCCTACTTCTATTTTGTAATTTGGGGGACCCTGCAGACTTCGGATGGTTAGGCCTAGAATTTTTTTTTTTTTTTTTTTTGAAAGATGGCTACATTGAGCAAATTAATTCAAGCAAACTAGTCAAATTAAGGATTTTTGTTTTCAGCTAAAAATGCTTTTTCAATTTCAGAGAAAAAAAAATGACATTTACTTCACTTTTGAGTCCTTTTTTGGGAACACATTTAAGATTTCAAAAGTAGTCTAGGTGTATTTTGTCAAAGTAAAAAAATTAAAAGACTTAAAACACCATAAATTTTGGAGCACTTCCGGTACCATATTAGATCATTTTATGAAAAATTTTATTAATTATTATGCTTTTCAAATTCTTTTGTATTTCCGTTATTTATTAAGATAATTTTACGATGAAAAGTTTTAAAGGAATTTCTGGCGTTTTCTTTCTTTCTTTCTTTACCGCTATTTTATTTATTAGCGACTTTTCTTCCTCTGTTACCTCATAATACAATTAAAGCACGTTTAATTTTTTTTTTTTTTGGTGGAAAATTTTAACCTAATTTGTTGAATTAGAAAGAGAAAAAATAAAGCATTTCTTTCTTTTTTTTAAGTTGTGACATTTTTTATATTTTAAGCGAAAATGTTTTCTTCTTTTGATATTTCTATTAAGTGCACGCGATTTTGACGTTGAAAATGGTAAAAAGAAAAGAAAAAAAAAGGTGGGTGCGATTTAGTTCTTTGTAGAAATTGAAACACGGATGTTAAGAGCTCTTCTCTCTTCCTCTGCGTCTGTCTATTCTGCGGGAAGAAAACGCGAAACGCAGATTTGCTAGTGAAAATTCGATAATGAGATTGGTAAATTCGAGGAGAATTTTAAAAGAAGATAAAAGCCACTTTACATTTTTTTTTTTTTTTATTTTTTTTTTTACGTTTTTTATTTATTTATTTTTCTTTTTTCTTGTCTTCTCTTTTCGTCTAATTCTTGGCAAAATTTTTTTTTTTTTTGCCTTAATAGCTTTTTCACTTTTTCCGGTCGATATCACCGCTTTTTTTCGGTTATTTCCTGAGATTTATGTCTGACTTCCCCGCCAACCACCCACCTTACACGTATGATATGCATATTTTATTCGTTATGACTTATTACACCGTTGAAAACACGGTTACATGGCGAAAATTGGTTCTTAATGACTTTGTCAACCAATGACGTCATCAGCGGAGGATAATTAAATCCTCCTATTTATCGATTCTTATCGATTTAATTTGTGGGTGTCGCTTTAAAATATAATACTTGGTGTCCAACACTGTATACCTGTAGTTAAAACTTTTGTTATTCTTATGAAACGCGAATACTGAAATTTAGAAACCGCTTACGGCTTATTTATTTTAGTATAGTACGCGATTTTAAAGCACAAATTCGGAATTTTAGATTACACGTTAAAGAAATTTTATAAAGCTTTGAATTTTAAAGGTTTAAAGGAAGAAAAAATAACATTGCGCATGGGTAAACATGTAGCTTGCGAATGTTTTGGGAAACTCTTTTCTTCAAAAATTATAAGTAAGAAATTGCTTCATATGAATTATGAAATAGGGGAGTTGATTTAAAATTATGTTTATGGGTTGGCAAAACGC
The DNA here is from genome assembly GCA_034692225.1 of Polydesmus complanatus. Taxonomy (NCBI): domain Eukaryota; kingdom Metazoa; phylum Arthropoda; class Diplopoda; order Polydesmida; family Polydesmidae; genus Polydesmus; species Polydesmus complanatus. The sequence continues at coordinate 20,117 of JAQGAZ010001010.1, forward strand.
TTAAAATATACTCCGATAGATAATATCAATAAAACTTTGTATACAGTATGTACTTTTTCTACAAAAGTTCAAATTAATGTTAGCATCTTCAAAATACTGTACATGTAGATCGGGGTGGTCCAACACGCGGCCCGCGGGCCGCATGCGGCCCGGGAAGCCTTTCTGGCGGCCCGCACCATTTCGAAAAAAATTAACGAAAAATATGAAAAATCTTTAAAAACATTAAAACTTGAAAAAAACTGTTAAAATTCTTATTATTTTGTCCAAAAAAGGGGCTAAATTTGTCCTTTTCTCCTAAAAAAATTTCGCGCCTCGCAAGCTCGGCGCTTCTTAATAACATACGGAGTATCTTATTTTTTTAAGGGGGGAGGGCTCGCAAAAATTTGTTTTGTCCCTGTTTTTCATATAGTGTGCGGCCCGTGAGTTAATACCACACCCGCTCGTGCGGCCCGCTTCTGGTGACAAGTTGGACCACCCTGATGTAGATGATTAGGGATGCTATTCACCGAAGGAGATGCTATCCTTCCTCGAAGACAAGTACACTTTATTTCCACCGGTGACCATTGAATCAGGTTTTGTAGTGGGACCAAATTTGACATTAATAATTTTGAAGATGTCTTATCTTTCCTTGCATATAATAACCGTTTATAAGATATCTTGCATTTTTCATTCATGAAATTAATTTCAAAACTAGGGAGACATTTTATAAACATTCTGCTATAAAACAAAATACGGTCTTGTTCCAGATAAACTTAGCGACTTTAGCCAACAAATTATCGAATACTTTTTGTAGGCTACTGTGTAATCATAATACAGTACATGTATAGTCAATTGATAATTAAAAAATAACGGAAAACAGGGGGGGGGGGGGGGGGGGGAGATGTACCGTATTAAAAATCAATTATTTGGGATTTTCTTTTATGACTCAAAGGCACTCTGTACGCTGTTTTATGGTTGGGTTAGGCCAATATGAGCAACATGCGCTATGAGATCATTGAGATGGCGCTGCTATGCTATCAGGGTGCCACCAGCTTTGGTGGATGAACATCTATTGTAATTTGTAAAGCGAAAATAAAATTATTTTGATAATAATAAGGAGTAAGAGGAAGAGTGGCACATCGATGAATAATCATTTGGTTCGTGTCTTCTTTTTCTTCTTCTTGACTTTTATTTTTGTTTCGTACAAATCCTTCGTACTTCTTCGTTGTGTTGTTTTACCTTCTTCAGTACTCTTTACTATGGCGTACCGTACATAGAACTTTCGCCCAAATGAAGAGTAGACTAATGTTGTTTATTAGGGAGGGGTTAGATTTTAAAGAATATTAAGCTGGCCCCCTCGGGTGAAAAATAAAAGACGAGAGTTATGTCCACCTGCGGGATGCCTTTTGTTTGATAGAGGGAGAAACAAAACACCTTTAAGTGAGGGCAATCGTACGGTGAGGGGCACGCGCCGGATATGAGATTGGCTCCTCCCTCTTCTCTCGGGATAAGAATTTGAGCAGGAAACACGCGTCTTCCGATAAGAACAGCTGGAAACGAAGACAAAAAAAAAAAGCCCCGAGTATTTTTTATTAGATTTAACGAGTTTTATCCATAGAAAAGATAAAACTCACCTGCGAGTCATTCGACGAGAAGATGGTCCACTGTGACTCTCAGGCTCCAATCTCGCGGTTCACGGTTAACAGGAAATTGAATTTTATGTTATTTCTTAATAAAGAAAATAAAACAAAAACAAAAAAAAAAAAAAAAAAAATTGGTAACTTCCTGTCAGTTTTAAATTGTTGCCTAGTTTCACCTTTCTCCCACCAGAACGCTGGCTGATTAATCGAGCTCATTCGTTGAAGTATTACGATGACGTCACGCGAGCGTGAACGTTAATGAGCGCTAAGACGCTAACAAATTTATCAAATTAAAGACGTTGATAAAATAGCGTTTTACGTCCGAAAACAACGTTTCCGGATGCTTAAATTTTTGGGGCGATAACGGCGGGTGACTCTTAGGGGGCGGTCAGGTGGAAAAAGAATCCACATCCCTCACCTGACGTCACGCTCGCGCACACACACCATAACACACGGTGAGAGAGAGCGAGAGGAAACTTCACATTATTCGCGGATGAAATATATTTTTAACAAGCTGTTATCTGTTTACCCGGGAAAAAGTAAGCGCGTTCCCGGGGAGCGTGCAAGGTCTCGGCGTGCGGGGAGAGCCCTCGTCATGGCTATGCAAATGAAGGCGAAGGGACAGCCCCAGCGTGTACTGTACATATGCGGCTTCTTTTCGCAAACTCTATGGTTTGCGTGAAAACCTTCAAAAATTAATTCGAGTTTAGGGAAGCCTCAATGCAAACACGCAGTGCGCCTCGTTAAATATCGATACAACGAATTTCTACCAGGGTCCAGAGGGAATTTTGTTGTTGAAGACTAAAAATGTCGCTTTTACATGTCGCTGTATAAAGCATGGTTAACGTGTTTTGGCACCAAATGGGGCCCTATAAGGGGTTAATAAATAGTGTAAATGCCAAACTATTGTGCGGTTGGTCTACTAATATACCTCAAAATACCAATTCCTTTAAACTCAAATTTCTATTTTGTCATTTGAAGAATCTTGCTTGTACACGGTGTCTGCAAAAAACCATACCAGTAAGGATCATTTACTACTACAGTGGTTTTTATGGACAGTCACACTGTATACATGTACCTTTATTCAACTTGCTAAAGTTTGCTGAAAAATATGTAAACAAAAACCCGCGGCGTTTGGATGGAGTGAGGGGGGGGGAATAAATTATTTTATCATAATTTTAATAGGAGGCGGGGGTCCTTCAATGTTAGACAGTTGTTATTGACAAGGGGGAGGGGACCAAACAATTTGTTGACGTAATAATTATTAATGGACAGCCCCTATTGAAAAGTTGGTGGCAAGTCAAATGATTTACATAAAATTCCCTACCTTATATATTTTTAGCAGAGGGGGGGGGGGGGGATTCGTTGTAACGACATTTGACTGTATATTACCTCAATGTATAATTTGAAATGAAAAAATATGATTGCGCATGCGTGCTATTTGGGACGTGTTTTGTGTGCGCAAGTGTTTGGCACAGGTGGGAAAGGCGAAGGGTGGGAAAATGAGGTTAATAATATTTATGAAGGAAGGGGCGTGGCCTCCTGCTTTTCAATCTATTTCCGACACAGTCTAAACGACGTTTTAACCGTACCGGAAGTTAACGCCATCTTTTTTCCCTCGCTTCTTTTGTCTCTTCAAATTCATCGTGTTTTTTATTATTTTTTTTTTTTTACGCTTCCTCCCACGCCACGTCACTGCCTGAGGGGGTGGAGTCTAACTCATTTCGTCACCTCTTTCTCTCTCTTTTCGCCTCAAGTATCGATCCGCGACAGTAGAAATGGCGCGGAACGGGTTAAATAAATACGCGCGGTGACGTCACACTCGCCGATGACGTTCACTCGCGGCGCTAAGATGTTAATTGCCACAAGTGGTCGATTAACCGGAAATTGGGACATTCAACTGGTCGAAGGAAAGAATTGATTCTCTTTCGTTTATTATGAAATTAAATAATTAAATTGACGAAGGCGTTTCTTTCATTCTGTACTAGTTAATTATCGATTGGTTGGATAACTATTAAGGAACTATATTAATCATATTACATAAATCGATTAGAAGGAACTTACATTTTTTTCCTAAAAAAAAAAAGAAAATGCACGGTACTTAAAAGTTTTGGAAATTAATATTTTTATAAATTCGAAATGCAGTCTACTTTTATTTTTTTAAAAAAATATTTCTAATTGATAATTTTGACTAAGTCCTATTTTTGTTATTTGAATTTGCTTAGTAATTCACTAAAGTGCTATTCTGTTTACAAAATTAATGTTTAATACATTTTGATCTCTACTTTTATTTTGTTTGAGTGCATTTTAATATTAAAATTATTAACGAGTGAGCAATTGTATTCTTCATGTCCAATCACGCGATATGTTTCAAACTCGATTTGAACAGTACAATATTTTGAAAACTTTACTTTTACATAAATCACATACCGGTACATAAAATTCTATTCCCTCTACTTGCATTTTAATATTACTGTATACAGTATACATGTATTTTAATTGATTTGGACTGTGTATTTCGCTCTACTGGCGTTATTTCTTTAGAGGTTTTGGTGTACATGTATTACAGTCATGAATTTCGATAAAACGAAATTTTTTGATATTCACATTCGTTAAGAGGTGCAATAGCGGAAAATAGTAACTGCAGTGACCAAGTGTGAGTTGTTCATTTTACTACATGTAGTACCTAGATACACAAAGCACAATGTGTGGCTGAGACCAAGGGTGGGGAAGACTGCGCTTAAAACTGAAATGACGCTTTGTTTTGCTTCGATATAATAATAATTATAGAGGTTCAGTTGTCAAAATTTTGACCTGATGGGCTTGCAGCAAATAAGTTTCAATTCGATACAAATAAAAAACCCCAATCGAAACACATATTATTATGATTTGCTTGTGTTTTAAGTTCCTAGGAACTTTAAAAAAAAACATACCGGTAATTACTTGTACCGATATGTATTTCGATTTATAATCGCAGCTATACTGCATTTGTATTCCAAAATAAAGTGGTTAACTACGTGTCTCGCGCAGCATTCCGCGCCGCCTAAGCTACGCGTTAGATAAGAATAAGCGAATAACTTCCGGTTTAGCGAAAATTGGTATCGCGCGTTTTCCTCCACTCGTTCTCGCGCTTCTTCTTTAAAAGGAAAAGCCAATTAATCTTCGCGCTTAAGCGTCGGCTTAAGACGTTGCGGGACAGTGTAAATCCAGCTCCGACAGAGGGCGTCACAGGCAAAATGTAACGTTACGAGAGCGCGCGCGCGCGCGTTTCGAGTGCAGCGGAGGGAAATGAGCCTGGCCGTAAATTAGGCATCAATCCATTAACCACCCACCCATCTAACCATCGCAGCCTGCCTCCCCCTCCTTACAAGCGAACCTTATACTTAAACCGAGTTCTTAGGAAACCGCTTTGTCTATAAATTTGTGCCTGTTATTTTTATTATTGTTATTACGTGTTGCGGTGGTGTGTGGGGGCGGAACGAGAAAGGGAGGGGGGCTTGATAAAAGGTTGGTTACTGGGGGGTTCAAGGGGTTAACGGGGTTTGCTCCGCTCAACGTTGAGTAATTAATTGAACGACTTTAAGTCTTTTCGGATCTTTTACTTGAGGTTTGAACGTGGGAATTAACGTCTCTCTCTCTCTCTCCCCTCCATTTCTCTCACTTTTCCTTTTCTTTTCTTTCTCGTTCGAGGGTGGGTGGCAATTGTTTGTTTACTAATTGGAGGATGATGCGCGGTGCAGAATCATCCACTAATCAAATATTATTATAGCGTATGCGCGCGTTTCATGATGAATTGTGAATTTATTAAGTTTCAGACGTACCACTAAATGTTGGTTTTGTTTTTTTTTATTTGCAATTTATGTTGCTTTTTTTTTTTACGAGTAATAAGAATTTGTTTTTACTGTTTGACGTTTTCCTAATTTTTTGCTTTGAAATAATTTATTATTCTTACATGGTGTGGTGTAAAAGTACATGTACAGTACTGTAATTACAAGGGTTCACGTCTAAGATCTAGAGAGTAGTATAAGTTCGATTCTTTTTTGAAAACTCCTTTTTACCTTCAAAACTTCAAAATTCAAAAAACTTAAAATTTTACCGTTTTTTAACCATGGATAACACTGATAAAATTATGAACGACCAAATGTTCATGGTTTCCCTTCTAGGGGTACAACATTTCATTGATCCAAATTGTATAAAATGCGTGAGCTAATAGAGGTACTGAAACTCCGTTATTAATTAGAGGTTCGGGTCTTCCTCCTCCAACAATGGGGGTTGGGTTGCTATGAGTAGGGTGATTCTTTTACTGTAGTTATTGGTTTTAACTTTTACGTTTCATCGTGTTTGTCAACGTTTTTCCTAAAAGTTTTATTTTACAGCATTTTTCTTTAACTTTTTTTTTTTTTTAAATTTTTTTGCTTTTGGTTTTACAAATTTTTCTTTATGATTTCTACGCGTTTATCTACTTTTCAAAGGTTTATTATCATTATTTTTATTATTGAATTTTTTTTCCTGTACGGTACTTTAACTGGGTACTGTACAGGGTTCTATTGTTATTACTTTCCTACTTATTTATTGTTTTATCATGTTTTTCTCAGTTTTTGTGTTTACGTTTTCTATTTTCATTTTTACCGGTACGTTTTTTTTCTTCCAAGCGTGTTTTGAGAGATTTTTGTTGGATAAGATTTCAAAACATTTTTTTTACACCCTTTTTCGTGTTTTGATTTAAAATATTTTCTCATTTTTGAGTTTTTTTAAAGTTTTCATTTTTTTTGCTTTGACTGTTTTCTACAATTTTTTAAAATTATTTTATATACTGTACAGTATCAGTATATAGTTTTCACATCATAACTTTTTTTTTTACTTCTTTGTTTTTTCGTGTTTTGAATTGTTTTATCTGCATTTCGTTGTTTTTTTGGCCACTTTCTCATTTGCTTTTCTACTCTCGTTCGCATCTTTTTCAACGTTTTTACTCCTGTATTTCTTCTTATATTCTACGTGCTTTCCGTTAATTCTATAAAGCGGCGGCTTGTAAATGACGTTGAGCACGTAAAGCGGCGCCCATTTCGAATTTCGTCCCCATTTCTAACAAATCAATTTTCACCTTATTTTATATATAATATATTTTTTTTTCTTATTTCCCCATTTCATTCCGTGAATGTGTGTTGTATTATAGGACTTCGCAACGTACGGCCCAAGCAACGCAGAGTAGAGAGAGAAGCTGCTGATGTCGTCGCCAGCAGGATGAGCGCTTCCACGTGACGTCAGGAAAGGTAGGCGGAGTCGCGCTGGCGTGGAATGAATCATCTCGTCGGTGAAAGAGAGAGAGAGAAGTAGTGTTGTTGCCGAGCTCAGCGAGAGCACCTGCGGCCAAGGATTGTCGTCATCTCCTTCACTATCTGCTATAATAGTTGCGCAGCTGCGAATGACATCGCTCGTACCAACTTTTTGTGTCTCCGCGTTCACTCCCTCCTCCACAACAACCACCTAGAGTACAGAACTACCTCAACCAGCCGAATACGTGTCATCATCATTCTCCTCACTCTTTCCCCGTACACATATCACACGCATCAGACGTCCGACTTCGATAAGGATTTTCCGATCAGGAGAGACATAATTTTCGTTTCGTGGAAATCAAAATTTCTTCTTTGATAATAAGTGGTTTTTCTCCGCTCTCACACATGCGGTTTCAATATTCCGCGACGGGATTTTGTTATTAAAGGTGCGCGTGAGTTTTTTCTCCCCCCCTCGACTTCTTCCGTCGCTTTTTTTTTAAAGTTTGGGTTTTTTTTCTTTGAGGGAGGGGTTTTTCTTTGCGTTTCCAGCGCCCCGGTATTTTTCACCTGCTCGTTTGAATATTGTTCCCGGCCTCTGTCTGATCCGCACTGGCTCTGCACGTGACCGCACACCCTCGCACACCCGTTGTCGCCTTCCACCCGTACATCCACCCGCGCTTCCTCACGGGAGAACATTTGGCGATCCAACAAGCGGCGGCGGCGGCGGCAGCAGCGGCAGCGCATCCTTCGAACTTTAGCCTCAACCTTTATCCCGCTCCTCATCACCATCACCCGCTTCATCCGGCTCATCACCACCACCATCACTTGATCGCGCATCACAACAACAATAATAATTTTAAACAAAAATCGGCGAGTTCGGTGATTCAGGGTAAACTGCAACTGCAAGCGGGTATCGCTCATCTCCAACAACAACAATCTCCGCCGACGACTAACGGCACGCAGACCGCAGCCGCTTTCATCGCCGCCTCGATTGCCGCCTCCTCCACGCACAAAAACTCCGGGGAAGCAGTCAGTGCATCTCCGTTAAGCGGGAACCCTAACGTCGTCACCACGCCGAGCAGCACACAAACCCTACCCAAGGCCGTGGTCGTCTCGCCCGCCACCGCCTCGGCGACCAACGGCAACAACCAGTCGCCGACACAGATTAACGGCCACGCCGCTATCGACGAGTCGAACGCGGCAGACATGTCCACCGCTACCGATAGCTCATCCATTACTCTGAGCCAGAGTATGGATTCGGTTAACACCGTCATCGAAGATGAGGTAAATTGATTTTTCTATATATATTTTTTAAAAATTTAAGTTTTTTGATTCCGATTGGCAATTTGAACGGGAAAGTTTGGGTTTGGTAAAACTTGTGTGGAACAAAGTTTTGAAACATTTTTTGCGTACCGAAGAGTGGTTAGTTAAAAGCTGAAAAATATTTTAAAACGAACACATGGGAATTTGATATTAAATTACTACATTTGATTATAGAGTCATTTTTAACGATACCGGTATTGTATTTCCGTTTTTTGAATTAAGTATACCGCAAGAAAAACTTTTTTTTTTAAGTTTTAGGGAGTTATTTTGAAACTTGTCTTGGGCGTGAAAATTTTGCGCTTAATAGACTGAAAATTTTGTTCAAAAACAAAAAAACGTTTTAATAACTTCATAAATTACACCAATAAAGCAATAAAATGCAATTTTTTTTTAAATTTAGATCGTTGTTGAACTACATTTACTTGAACAATGTAAAACAAAATTCTGAAGTTTAGAAACTAAAAATTCTTATTTTCGAATCGAGATTTTACTTTGCGGTTTTTTATTTTGTTTTATTTTTAAAGTTAGACTTTGTTTTTGTTTTTTGTTGAAAGCATTCTTTGACATTGATGTTAATCGATTTAAATACCGTAACGGAGAATCTTATTAAAATCAAAATGAAATCCCAATTTTGATGGCAAAAAAAAAATTGAATTTTTAAAGGTTATTTTTTAATATTTTTTTTATTATGGAAAATATCCGTACCGAGTACTACCTACACGCGTACAATATGGGAAACCAAGCGGGGAAATAACGTTCTCTATTTAAATGAGATGACGTCATTTTATGACTTTTGATTAGCGATTAATTTATTCGAAATTTCGACATTTTGTTTTCCACCTGAAAAGACACGAAAAATGACTGGCTTCTATTGAAAGAAAAAAAAAAAAAAGGAAAAATAGGAAAAGAAAGGTCCTTATTGATGACGTCACGGACGTTTCTGTATTTGTGTTTGTTTTGAGGGTGTTATTGTTATGCTAGTAACATGATACAATAAAAAAAAAAATAAGGGAAACAATTATTATTACTCCAGTATTATTTAGATGCACCGAGGCTTATTAAAAACGAATTTGCGAGAGAGTTCACATCATGTTAGTACGCGTGCGCGCAAGTTGTTTTTCAAAGAACAGAAAACGCGACGAGACGCGTTTTTGGTCGCGCACGCGCGAGTCGAAACAAAAAGTTCTCGTCTTAAATGAGTACATGTATAAAGCTATAGTTGTACAGTGTAAAGAACGGGCTAAGAAAATTTGAGGATTAAAATAAGACGTGCGCGTTTGGATAGTAATTTGACGGAGACACGCGTTCTTGACACTGCTCCCGCACGCGCCGCCATATTTTATTATTATTATTTTGCTTTTTTTTATCTTCCCTCGAGTGCCTTGTTCCGTAACATTAATTTGTTCGCTCACTTTATTCGTACGGTCGAAAGGTGTTGGGAGATTATTCAAAAAAAGAATGAGCTGGGGTGGATGGTGGTTTTGAGGGGTTCGAAAGGTGTGAAATGAGAGGGCCAAGGTCAAAATCATTTCCACACGTTTTTCATATCATTAAAATAATTTAATTTTGTCATTGTGGTTAACTGGAATAGGTAATTAATGGCTAAATTCTAAGTTTTATTTTTTTTTATGGTTTATAAAAACTTATTCTGGATAAATCACGTACATGTACTGTACATGGAGAGTTGATTATGTAATCTGGGTAGCTATTTCTAGTAAAAATTGTAAAATATTAAAAAATTTTAACTTGCTAAAACTTGAACTCGGAAGAAACATACTATAGGAAAAACAAGACGTGGTGGTTATTATTAGAACAAAATAATGTTGCAAAACTAGGAAAAACAAAAGCAAAATGTTGATCTAACAAAACAATCAGCTAAGCAAAACAATGTCATAATGACTCATAGAAAAATATCACCGAGCAAAACACACACCAAACGTCGCCTACCTATTGAAATAATAAAAATATGAAAAAGCAAAACTAAACACAGCTGCTGAACGAGAAATGTAACGAAAACAACAACGAAAAAAATCAACCAGCTCACTATGTATTTATTACGAAATGAGATATGGTCAGGGTCCTATATGCCCGATTCAGATTCAAAGTAAATTGCGTTATTTCACTGTTGCCCGAAATGCATGTCCGGTTGTAATAATAATTCGTAAAAATGGTAATGAGGTTTTTTTCACGTGAAAAAGTGGTTTGATTTTCGGATTCTCTGGACAACATTTCAGCTTATGCAACTTTGGTTGACAGAATTTTAGTTTCACAGGGGGAAAAAAGTAATAATCACAATAACGAAGTTAGTATAAAGTTTTTCGCGTGTTTTCAAGATTTTTTTTTCTCATTTATTATGAGTTTATATAAATTATGGGTAATGGTATGAAACAGAAACCGGAAGTTTATTATGTTTTAACGAAGTATTAGATGGGTAAGAAGTATTGTATTGTTGGTTATATAGATCTAGGTTGCGATTTCCATGGTTAGAAAGAAGAAGAAAAAAATCCTTTGAAGTTTGAACTGGCTCTCTGAGTACTGTATCCCGCTTTGTGAAATGGGATGGACGCCATTTATTCGCGTTCATTCCATTGTTAAAGAATATGATGAGTCGCGAATAAAAGAAGAAAAGAGCCCTAAAATGAAGGATTTTTTTTTTTATTATTATTATATGGAATGAGTGAATGAGAAAGTAAGAGATAGAGGACGCTATTGACATTTGAAGTGGACCCACCCTCGCCCTGCCTGCCTGCGGTCAGCTTTAAGTGCATCGGACTTTTTCTTCCTCGGCAGATAAGAGATCGGAGAGAGGGAGAGATCTCGAGGGAAGGAGGGTGGTGGAAGAGTATCCAGGTGACCGCACATATGTTTTATCCGAGATGATTTATAAGGGTAGGGTGACGTCACGCGCGTAATGGCCGATGATCGCGTTTAATAGCTGCTTTAGTTACTATTTTCAAGAGAAAAGCGTTCAACAGTAGACCATTTCTTAGAAGGAAAAAAAAAATAAAAATAAAAATACGGTAGATATATTTTTATGTAACTTTTTTTTGTCGTCTCTTTTTATTCTTTCATTTCTTAAATTAGTTTAAGAAGAGACGATAGGTGGCTCTGTGAATGCTAGAAAGAATGGAAATTTTGCTACAATACATTTTTTTCCCCCTCAGCTCCTTTCTCTTTTTCAACTTCCGTTTTAGAAGCGAGAAATTTTTTTTCTTTTTTTTTTTTTTGCGTCGGTGTTATTATTAATTCTTATAAAATGTTTCGAAGAAAAAGCAGACATTTGGGGATAGGGTACAATTTTCAGCCGACAGAGGGCGTTGCACATTTTTTAAGGATGATTAAATTGCTTTTTCCTGTTAAAATGCAATTCTGGAATTAATGGTGGAACCTCGATTTATCGTTTGATGTAGAACAGTTTTTTTTTCAAAACTTTTTGGTTCGTCGCGGTATACCAAACAAATTGCTACGTTATTTTTATGCGGCGCAGTAATAGTACAAATGAGTCACTTGACAAACCATTGCAAATTACACCGCTTTCATTGTTAAAAAAGAAAGAAAGAAAATTGATGAAATTATAGTAAAAGTTATATTTTATAAAATATAACAATAATAAAAAAACGATTAAAAGTTTGATAAATAAAAAAATTACAAGCTTTAACAAAAATCAACTTATTAATGAGTTTGCGCTTGAGCTGTTTTTCATAGCTTAACTGCTCTTATCATAACGTTATTTTGACATAACTTTTCAATTGTTAAGAAATAACTAAAAAGTGTTTGCGTGCCTTATGACGGCATCGCATGAAATCCGGTAACATTTTAATTTTTAAGAGTTCTAGTTTTTTGTTACTAAATTTAACTCTACTTATCATATCTAGCTTTTAATTTAGCTTAAATGGTCGATATTAAACGATTTGAGCGAAAATAGAACCACTAGGTACCCACCCACACTCAAAATCCAAAATGGATGTCTGTTTGATTCAAGAAGAGTTGCCCAAGGCTTAGTTAATTCTTAATGATAATAAGAACTTCTACATCTCACAAAGGATAAGAGTTTTTATTCCCAGTTGAAGTGAAGTCAGACGGTAAGCGAAAGCTTTAACCGCAAATTATTCTGTAAAACCGTATCTCTAAAATACAGTACACAAATGCATCAAAACATTGAAAATAACGCTGCTAATAGATTTTTCATTTTTAGCACAAAAAAAAAAAAAAAAAACGGTTGGGACGCACTCATCACTTTTGCTTACGGCATTTCCATTGAATCGATGAATACAAATTTAAAGCATGAATTATTATTTTGATCATTAACGCTAAAATACGATATCGTACAATATTTTTTTAAACGTTACGCTAACAATTATTTTTTTCCCAACTTTTAAAAGCGTTTTTTATTTTAGCATAAAACCAGCCACCATTTTCTTAATTTTTTGTTTTCTTTTTGTGTTATTTTTTCGTCATCATGGTAACGTAGCATATTGCAGATTTAAACGGTGTTACGGTGCGTGCAGTAGGTTGGGGGTGGTAGGTAACCGAGGAGAAGTTTGGTTGGGCGTCACTCATATATAATACACGGAGAAAAGTATCTAGCTAGGCTCTTTTCTTTTTTTTTCTATTCTCCCACTCGTTGGCGCATGCGTGCTCGTCACTTGCGTGCCAGCTGTTGCCTTGACGACGGGGAACGAAGATAACTACTACAACAAACGCACGCTACTACTACCACCACTACCAACAGTCTTAAATAATTGATTAGTTCGAATTGACACGTAGTCGTATGCGCATGCGTTACTCATCGATGACGTCGATCAACGACAATGCGCCGAATATCGAGGTAAAAATATCAAAAAAGCGTGCATTTTTTTGTGTTTTTTGGCTGTTGTTAAGGACAAAGGAAGAGAAAGTGGAAATGAAATTGGTTTTTGGGAAGAGTAAACAAACGACAACCTCGATTTTACATTTTGCGAACTAAGAAATTCATTAATAGTTTATGGGTTGGGACTACAGGGCTTTCTCCGCGCGCCGATTTGGCGTTGCCTTAGCGATAGAACTTTGTTTTCTCGTCTGACATTTGGAACAAAACACCCCTCCCGGTTTCACGCGCTAAAAATTGGTATTTGAAAAACATTAAGAGTTGGAACGCTTGACCTTTTCTTAACGGCGACCATTTTGATTCCTTCCAAATAGCTCAACATTTTTTCAAACCAATACAGTATTATGTAATAATTTTTTGGAGAGTTTTGTACAGTATGTGTAATAAGTTTTTTTTTTCAAAAAAAAGTATTTTTCGAAAAAGCGTGTCGATTGTTATACAGTAATACAGGGTCTTTCATAATGAATAAGTCAGTTTCATGGCGCAATCTTTTATTAATTAAATGTAATAAACAATTCCAAAACAAACACATGTTTTCTGTACGTACCCAAGTTTTATTTGCTGTTTTATAAAAGTTAAATGTGACTCACTCTGCCATATGGACACCTAAAACACGAAAAGTGAATACTCATAGGCGCTAAATCACAATCCACTGAGTTGATCGCTCTTGTCAGTGAATATTTGAAAGGAGAGTTTTATAAGTTTCGAATGGGGCCACATTTAACTTTTATAAAACGGTAAATAAAACTTTTGCTTTTATAGGGCTGGAATTGTTTATTGCATTTAATTAATAAAATTTTGCGCAAGTAGAGATACTTGCTATGACGAGACTGACTATTCATTATGAAAGACCCTGTATTTTTCTGGAATTAAATGTATGGATCTCGGGAAATTTCAAAATAATATTGCCAGCCAAAAAAAAAAAAAACAAAAAAAAAGCAAATATTTTACTTTCATCAAAATTGTAATTAATTTTATTATATAGTAAATAAAAGTTTTTTATGAAGAAGAACAACTCACAAAATCTTATTAAAAATACCGGATGTTAACATTGACTTTTACTCGTTCGTAGGTAGCGCGGCTGACAAGTTATTTTTTTTATACCGGTATGATTTTTTTTTTGGTTATTGATAATTTGAAAATAAAGCAGTAAAAAAAAAGCTAAATAAAAGCTTTTAAAAAATCAGATTTCGACTTTGTTTTGATGTGGTTATTAAATTATAATAAAATTTATCCGCTAGGGAAATGTCATAAGTGGGATAATGCTGCGCGTGCGCGAAGAAAATGGTCGATGACGTAGTTAATTTAGCGCATATTTCGTCGTAATATAATTAAAAGATGGAGATGTAAAGGAAACGCTAAGTTTTAAAGCTTATAACGGGGAGAAATTAAATTTGGTGAAAATTGGAAGTCATTATCGTGATTAAATCACGTTGCTGCTCCCTCTAGCGGAGGTCCCTCACCTACATTCCACCAAAAATAACGTTTAATTCACTTTTCCTAAGCAAAACTTTTTTCTATCTTTCCCTCTATCATATAGATAATTCCCGTGTAATTACGTTATCTGTTTGGAGTGACGCCGTGACGTCACGCGATTACGTAATTAGAAGGTACCAATGTAGAAGTAGAAAAGATGACAAGTTTCTCTTCGGCGCGTTTTGGCGGGAGAGTGAGCGAAAGGATTGATGTCACGTGACTCGCCTGGCGCATGCACACTAATGATTTTGACCTTCGCGTCACGCGTCGTCTGCGTCACGTCGTCTTATTATGTGGATATTTGAAGAAAATGAGTACAAAGTAAATTTCAATGACATCACGTGCAATTAGCTGATTTTAATTAAAAATTTAATTATCTGTAGAGAGAGTTTTTTTTTTCTTCTTCCTTAATTTTCTTTGTACTTTTTTCTTTTTGATTTTTTAATTTGGAAGTGAAAAATGGACGCTATCTAGTGAGTAATTATAGAAGTTTAAGACTGCGTTATTACAAAATGTAAGCTAGTTATTTGTTTAATTAATTCGCGTTATTATTCCCGACTTTCTAAATGGCGGCTTTGGTGGTAAAGCGTAAGTCAAAAACAAAATGGTGTAGTTTGGAGAGATGTAAAAAGGGACGCAATTTGCTCGCTAATTCCTTAAAACTGTGAGATTCTTCAAACCGGAAGTTGCTAATTTAACGCTACTAAATCCCGCGCTCACAGGGTGCGCCACTATTCTATTTTTTTTTTCGTCTCTCTTCTTTTTCTTCTTCCTCCTTTCAAAATGAGAATGAAACGAGCCCCGCTTTCTCATATCTGATTTTGTAAAGGGGTGTGCTTTGGCTGGGGTGGGAGGAGAGAAGCGAGTAGGGGCCTGGAAGACCCACACGCTTTGCATGATGAATGTGTTTTGGATCTTAGAAAATCCCTAAGCCTCGCCACACCCTTTTCTTATCCGCCCGTACGCGCCACCCTCAACACTCTCTTCCCCTCTCCTACCACCTTTCATTCCCTCAACGGAATATCTTTTATTCCTTTTCACTACCATACACCTCGCTTATCAAATTCAGCCATCTTGCGGGAAACTAAAAAAAAATTTGGTCTGCTCGAATAAGAATATGGTTGGTACCGTAGGTGTAAGGGAAGAAAATGATACGTCTTAGAGGTAAAAATCATTTAATTGCGAGCATTTTCGTTTAATACATATTTTGAATTAGCGTTGTTTTTCAGGTCGAATTAAGTTCTGTTCTAGCACAGTAATGATATTAAAAATCGATTTTGAACCCCAGGCTATTAATACTGTACTGTACTCTACTGTATTGTAGTAGATTTAATGGTGGTTTGATCTATAGGCTATGAATTCTTAAGTTATTTAACTCGGCATTTTGATTTTTAAGCACAAACATGCTGTACAGTACATGTATTTGCAAGGCTAGAAGTAGAGAAGTTAATTTTACGAGTATGTTTGACTTATTTTTCAACAGTTTAAACTTGCTAAAACTTGTCATTTTAAATTAAAGCTGTCTGATTGCCAATTGTAAACCATGATACACGGAAGGGGTTGAAAAAAATGGTTCATACAAAATGGTTACCCGGTATCATACGTAAATTGACTAACAATTTATTCTAAATTGATTGAACATTGAAATTGTGGGTTATAAATGCAAGAAAATACCGAATTATTGCTCAGAAGGGTAAATCGAAATAGAACTGCAAAATAATTTGAATTCGCTGAAGTCAAGTTTTTATATCAAATTTCAGAACTTTCTTTGCGCACGCACTTTCATTGAATTTGCTTTAAAAAAAAAATGACACTATTTGGTGAATAACATAAAAAATTTAAATTTATTGCTTCACAATATTTACAGCAGTCAATTCAGAGTATATTTTTATCTATAAAGAAAAACCTTTTAACTCAAAAAGTTGTCTGGCAAATTTCAATTCAAGGAATGTTTATTTTAGAATTTTTTTGGAAAAATGTAATTAAAACTTGTGTCTAATAAACACGGCTGTTTTGTCAATTTGAATAACAATAATATTATTGGAACGTTTCGGCGAATTATCACCAAACAGTTGTGGTAGCGTCATATTCTTAGTTAGGGACCGCTACTCAGTTCCCGCCTACTACTAAATTGGTCGCGATATTAATTTTGATTTTCCAATTTTCGAGAACTTGATTTATGAATAGAATTTTATTGCGAGAAAAACTCCCATTTTCTGATTTTCAACCGAAAACAAAACGTTAAAAAAAAAAAAGCACTAGCAATTTTTGCGAGGAAATTTTAAGTCGAAATCGATACATCCGCTCATCGAAAATCGTTTTTGAAGCTGAGGCCACGCGTTTTCTGTAGAAATGAGTCGACCAGCTGTTGCGTGCTAATTATTTCCATAAACGTTGAGGTTCATTTTTTTTTTTTCTTTCGTGACGCTGGGAATTTCCATTTATTCGTTTAATGCGATTATTTATCCCACGTTAAATAAATATTATATCGCCAGCGGTAAATACCATATTTTCATTAAAACAATATCATCTCTCTCCAAGCTCCACCCACTTTTCTTCCTCTCCCTCGCTCGCTTTCTAAATAGCCAAATGTTAATTTGTTCAAACGGGTTAATCGCTCGGACACCAAATGGACTCGGAACTAATTGATTGGACGTGCAAAACGCCCTCTACCGAGATTTTTACAACCGTCGTAACACTTCAGTTGACCGCGGTTGCGTTGCACGTGACCAATATGAGAAAATAGGACCACTGAAACGAAGCTGATCAAACAGTGTACATGTACAATGTACTTAGTATCACTTGATCCTGGTTGAAACGAACTTTATTTTGATAAACGAATACATGTAGTTTATTCACAGCGGTATTTTAGAAAAATGAACGAAAAAATTTACGGTATTTTTTTTTTTTTTTCAAGTAAAATATTTACATTTTCTCAGCAACATTTTTAATCAATTTTTGTAGGGTAACTTTATTTATTTG
Organism: Polydesmus complanatus; assembly: GCA_034692225.1. NCBI lineage: Eukaryota > Metazoa > Arthropoda > Diplopoda > Polydesmida > Polydesmidae > Polydesmus > Polydesmus complanatus. Next base: position 37,657 of record JAQGAZ010001010.1, read on the forward strand.
AATTACAGAATAAATACAGTAAATATATTATTTGGAAAAACATTACATTGCAATACCGTAAAATAACTTTAAAAAAATTGAAATGGCAAATTTCATCCCTTGCTTTCATTTTTATTTATTTATTAATTTTTTGGTTGCTGATAATTTTTTAAAAGGAATAAATAAAAAAGTGCGTTTCAAGGTCGAAACAAGGGTGAGCGACACCTAGCGGAGAAAGTAAACTGAAAGGTGTGCGCGCATGTGTATGTTGGGGCATTCAGCTGTGGTTGGGGACCGTTGAATAGCCTGTTGACCTTTGTAAGGTAAGAGTAGGGGGGCCCACAGGTAGGGTTTGGGTGACATTTTGACCGGCATTTATCAATGTCTCGCACTACTTTTTCCCTTCGGTTTTATCCCGCATCCGATAAGGATACTGTAGTAGGGTTCGGGACGGAGCTTACGATTGAAAAGAGTATGTTTGGGACGTGCTTGACGGACGGTGAAGCTGTTTAACATATTTTCTATTTTTTTTTTAGAGAGAGAGAGAGATGTGTTAGTTTGTGTTATTGTTGTTATTCGTGATTATCACTTGTTTGTATGCCGATCGTCCCTCCTACCGGTACCGAGATACATTAGACGCGCTCTATTTATGACGTAACGTGACGTTGCGTTTCCTCGGAAAAATAACATATGGAAAAATTTTAGGAGATGTGAATGGTGTACGTGTATATGTACACGTGATTAATAAATGTAGGATGGGAGTCCTCTAAAGAAATTCAGGTTTTCAAGATTGATTACGGCGGGAAATAGTCAATAGTTCGTTTCATGATTTTCTCGGATGTCACAATGAAAGTTTCACGAATAAGAAAAAAAAAAGTTTGAATGCAAAGTGTTTTGAAATGAAAACGCCGCGTAAGACGAGAATGGGAAACGTTATAAAAATCGATTAAATTTCGGGTTTAAATGTGGGGGTTTGGGTTAATATGTGAATTATATTAGCGTAAGCCAGTAAAAACTCGAAATGAATTGAGGCGGTTAAAGCCAGAGTGGTCTATCCCCTTTGTGATTCATTTCGAGATAATGAGGTTTAAAGTTTTTTCTTCC
>JAQGAZ010001011.1:0-38718 GCA_034692225.1 Polydesmus complanatus
TGTCCGATGCATTCGCGCCTTCACTCTCGAGGAAACGGCCCCGGTATATTAAAACATCTACCGGTTATCAAAAAGTTATAAACACTTTACGAAGTGGAGTTTTCTTTCTTCGATCTTCCCGGAATCTTCTCGACGATGATGGCGGTAAAATCCAGGTCGTTCGAAGCACATTTTGTCTGAAAAATTCAATCACCCGTGCAAAACATTGAAAGTACACTGCCATAGCAAGTATGTCATTTGATTTTGAAGCAGACCACCGGGTACAGCAGTGAACAGCTGACGAGATTTCCAGAGCAGAAAACCTTTTTTTAATTAGTCGCTAGATAGCAATTATTCCAATACTGTACAATGCATGTCCCTTTTTTTTTTTTTTTTTTTACATAAAAAAAAAAATTTTATTTAAAATGTTTAATAATTTAAGTAAAATCTACGCGAATTTCCGGAAACAATGTATAAACAAATTATTATTAAATTTATTAAACAATTTTTTTAGTACATTGTATATTTTTTTTCTATTGCAATGGGAGAGATTTTAATTACTGTTATTATTGTTTATTTTTTGTCTAATCCTTTTATTTTGCTGCATCGGCTTTTCCACAGTTATTATTTTGAAGACTGCTGCTTACATGTGTATAAAAATAATACAACTTTTAATAAAACAAAACAATACTGATTTTTAAAATTATTGAATGTACGGAGGCAACTTACTATTAGGTTGGTTATATCTGCTAAGAGTAAAAAATATGAGGACTTCGATAAACGGCTCTCCATCCGTAACTACTGTTATGAACCAGCCTATCATTTTATTCAGAAAATTAAAACAAAATTAATAATACTTAAAAGTCTACTTGCCTCGGCCTTTGTCTTCAATCATTTTAATTTTACTGATTTTCTGGGGATGACCCCCGATGTATTTTTAAATGACTTCACAGAATGAACGCGAATTTGGAAACTTATTTACCGATATCTCGCGTCCAGTTTCTTTTTTAACTGTTTGAAATGTATAGTATTCCGAAAAAGTTCTAAAGTATATTGACCCTCTCCTCCACCTTATACAATAGTTGGGTTTCTTGATGAAAAGGATATATGTACTGCATTTGAAAACTCTCAAAAATAATTATGCAGAAGTTTGAAAAAAAAAAAAGAAGAAATTTATTAACAGCGAATTAAATACACTTGAAATCGGTTTTATGAAATTTTTCTCATAATAATGGAAAAATTTGATGATAAAAAAGAAAAACCAATTTATTCCTTTAAATATTTTTTTGTTTTGTTTTAAATGTATTGCCTAAAGAAAAAAGAAAAACCAGGAAGACGATAACCGCCAGCAGTTATTTACGTAAGAACCCTTATTACCGACATGCCATCTGTCTTTGAAAACTTTTTTTTTTTTCCAATACTTAAGTAAAAAATATTATGCGCAAAAATAAATTTTTTTTTTTAACACTTCAATCGAATTAAAAATGTTCATTAGCATAAATTGGTTTTTCATAATGACATATTAATGGTAACGAATTATAATGTACATAATTTTGGCTTTAACGCGTGTGCGGTGTTAAGATTTTTTTTTTTTTTTGTTTATCTTTTAAAATTGCACACACCGATGTCACACACACGTTAGAGTGTGTTTGAACTTTTACTTTATCTTAAAAAGTATAAAAAAAAGTTTGCGCGATGCTACTTATTACTTTGCGTGAACGTGCATCGATACCAACGAAGTTATTAATACAGCATTTTGTTTTTAAATAAAAATAGAAAAAGAAATATTTACACATCTATACAATCTTCTTTATCTTGATCTTTATCGCCATCAAAAAACTCATTCGTGGATTCAATTCTGTATATAAAAAAAAAAATAAATAAACTAGAATTAAAATGGGATCCCCGCAGGATATACAATCAACGATGTCCTTAAAAAAACCGTACCCTACTGAATTGGTATTAAATCCTTTTAATGGCACATGGAACAACTTCTCTTTAAAAACTTTTTAACATTTAATTGTTTTATTCTATGTTTAAAATCTCCTCATTCGGCCTCAACACAAACTCGCTACTCAATATGCACTTCATCGAGTTCGTCTTAATATTTTATCAAACTTCTTCAATATTCCAGATTTCAATTAAGAAGGCTACAAAATTAATGTACGAGGTGGAATACGAGAAAACTTAAAAGGTTTACAAGACAAACAAGACGAGGGATGGAATTGAAGATATGCAGGAATCAGAGACAATTTCAGACAATTCGATTATGCTGGAGTCAGTGCAACGCATAGCGAGTTGCTGCGTGTATTGAGACCGAAAGAGGATATTATTTTAAACATAGATTAGAATAATTAAATATTAAAAAAGTAAGTAAGGTTCTTACATGTCATTAAAATATTTAAGATAGTTTATTAAAAAGATTTAATACCGGTAATACCTACAGTAATCCAGTTGGGTACTAATATTATGGACACCACAAATTAAAAAAAAAAAACATAATACCGATTATCGATATCGTTTTGATGATTTCTGATATCAGGATCAGTTTCTTCGATATTTTCGTAGCTTATAAGATCGGGTGGAACTTCCTGCATTTGAACACTTGGAGAATTATCGAGGCACTTGAGATTCTCGCAAACTGATTTTACAATCGAATCGAGATACTATATAATATAAAAAATTTCTATGTTATTATAATGTTCCAATTTACGTTTTCTTAAAAGTTGAAAGCATTATTACTTGTTTAGTGTTTGCATTATCTTGGCGTTTAATTGCTTCTGGATGTAAACTAAAATCTGGACCGAAATATTCAAAATATTCTAAGAAACAAAAAAAAAAACATTTTTTTTTAAATATCTTAAAACTCGAGCTATAAAATTTAGTAATGTTATTCTTATTATTATTACTAACCACTGTAAGGTAGTTCGTTACTAATTTGTTCATCAACTAAAAGTGAAGTTTCGTATGTCCAACAACGAGCTACATTACGAACGGTGTAACCACCTCCTCCCAAAACCAGCAGTGGAAGATTGAGATCCTTTACTATTTTTATACATTCTCTGTAAAATAACAAAAAACAAACCATACATATAAAATATTTCTTTTAAAAAAAAGTAAAAATGGAAAATTCGTCAAAGTCGAAAAATACGCATCGAGATAATAGCAAAATTTATATCTGAAAATATCTGATTAAAGTTAACGGAAATATTAGTATGATGAACATAAAAATTACAAAAACAAGTAGGAAAACTAAAAACAGAAAAAATACACAGCGTTTTCAATGAGCTTAAAATGTATTTAGAAAAACAAACGTGTATAATATTCACGTTTGCTTCAGTCCTTTCAACATTTTAGCTTTTCTTAATAATTATGTACAAGTATCCAGGAAATTTTTAAGGAAGGATTTTAAAAAGACAGAAATAAATAATTACCCGTGTCCTTTAATAGACAAGTTAAAACAACCCAATCGATCCGCAGCTAAAGAATCAGCTCCACACTATAAACCCAAACTTTATTATTGTATCATTTTATTTACACTTTGAAAATTTATGAAAAAGTACTTGTAAAACAATGCAGGTTGGCTGATAAAACTGAATCACATTTTGTAAAACAGGTTTGAATACTTGAAGGTAGCCTAACCAAAAAAAAAAACAATTAATATTAGTAAAAATAAACGTAAACAAACTACTAAAACAAAACAACAAACTTTGATCATCGATTCCTTCTTTGAGCGGTACATTTACGGAATAATATCTCCCACTTTCAGCTCCCAATTCGTACATATCACCCGTTCCTGGGAAAAAACAGTTTCCATATTTATGAAACGATACAGTCATCACTCGATCGGTTAAATAAAACGCTTCTTGAACTCCATCGCCGTGATGAACGTCAATATCTATATACAAAACTCGAGGATGATATCTACGCACAAAATAAATACAAAGATAATTAAGTTAACCCGTATTTTAAAATCGAATAAATTCCATTAAAATATATACTTTAAAAGCTCTAAAACAGCAATGACAATATCATTTACATAACAAAAACCAGACGCTTCAAACTTTTTCGCGTGATGCAGTCCTCCCGACCAATTTATTGCAATATCGCAGCACTGAAAATCAATAATAATAATTTAATCAATAAATAAATTCGCTTTATATGTTACGTTTGATATAAGCCCTTACGTTGTTGTTTAATTTCACAGCACCTTCTAGAGACGCGCCCGTGTACATGGAACAAAAATCGAATAAGCCCTCAAACACAGGACTGAAATTACAGAAATAAAACCCAGTAAGACTTATTATTAAGAACTAAAAACTGTAAAAAATTATTACCAATCATCTCCGACGTTAAACTGGCTGAGACATTTCGTAAAGTTTTGCACATTTTGTGGAGTCACCCTCTGCAGGAAATCAATATAATCTTCGGAATGAAAGCGGCACATATCGTGAGCACTAGCTCGATACGGTCGGAAAACCTATCAAATACACATTTAGTTATGAATTTCTCATCCTTTGGGATAAAATCAGGCGTGGCCGAGCCATTGTCCACTACCACCTCGTGTGGTTCCGGCCATGCTATTTGGTATATGGCCACCTGGCTTTGTATACAGCGTAGAATTAAAATTACCTGCATTTTTTTGTACAATCCATAGTTTAATACCAAACTGTGTGTAACTGATAAGCGATGCGGTTTCATGGGATGTCCAGGACCTGCAATAATAATAAAGAAGACTTTCTCCTCTTACAATTTTCTTCTCTCATGATTGTCAAGATCGGCGCCATAGTTGCCGCCGCCGACTACTGTACATGTACTACAACGGAAATCGATGGGTTTTCAACTCACCGTAATGAAAATTTCCGACGTCCACGTCATAAAAGTATGCGACTCTGCTGGACATTCTCCCAATACAACATTAAAAAATGAAAAAAATGAAGCCCGAAGTTTAATATTCGAGTTAAATGAGGAGGCTTTGGCGAAACCCACTACTGGTAGTGCCTAATTAACATTAAAAAATGTCCATCAATAAGGAATGGACTTGCGCGCAGGGTAATGCGCAGGACAAGAAAGGTTTTTCAAGAATGGAAAAGAAAGGAGGTGAAAATGTGTGGCTATGGAGCGTGACACGATGACGTCATCCTGTGACTAATGAATTCATGAGAGAAGCGTTTGAAAATCCGGAAAAAACCGATTGCAAATCGAAAACAAATAATTATTGGCTATAATAGAGATAAAATATTTGGCAAGTTTTAAACTTGGTCTTTAAAACCACCATTCTTTAATAGAATTAATTTCAGCGGTTTCTTAAAAAAGAAAATATGGAATTTTTAAAACTCAGTATTAATTATTCTTCACACTTTCTCCCTATTTTCCAATTGTAAAATTTAATTGTCTAACCAAGGCATTCTTTCCTAAAACAGTGATTTTGCCATAATCACCACATCATTTTTAAAATGTACTCTTTGACAGATCAGTCCTAAAAAATGTTAATAAAAATGGATGGAAATCTCGAACAGGTTATTTAGACCAATGCACTTTTGTTAATGAAGTTCCGATTGATTTGATATTTTAAATAAATTAAAATTTCCAAGAAGTATTTTTACATCTTAAATTATTTTTTATATAAAACAAATATTTTTTTATAGTTTCATAATGTAATATTCTTGAAAGAAAAAAAAACCAACTTTCAAAGTGGAGCAGATTTTAAAAATGAAATTACACTTTCACAACTTAAGAATAATGCCTGAATTCTATCCCAAGAATCGACTTGATAACTTTGTAAAGAATTAATGCTTTCGATTAAAGTAGGTTCAGTAGAAATAAGTTCACGATGAGTCTATAAATAAAAGAATTTTTTTGCAACATTAATTTTACCTAAGGTAGTACGAAAACAAAATACCTTTAAAAATAAACCAAAAATGGATTGAGCGATTTCAAAATCGCGATTAGTTTCCATCACTCTTTTCAACATGTTCATAAATTTGCTTAATAATAGAACAGATCCGCCATTCTCCGGTCCTAAAGTAAGAATTTCTAAATCGTAAGCCGTTTGTCCCATCTCTTTGAACGACTCCATACATTTTTCATCTGCAATAATTTACAATAACAAATTTAAGCCTAAGCTGTAAACAATAATAATTGATCCAATTAAATATCAACATTTACAATCAACGTTATTATTAGCTGCCTCCAGTCGTTTACCAAAGGCGGTTCTGGTCTGGAAAACAACATCGCTTAGTAATTTCGATCCCGTCTAAATAAAAATAATTAATTTCAATTTTAAATACAGTATTATATGTACATAAAACTTGAGGCCATTTATTTATAATAATTACTATAAGAGTATCTGTATTTTCATTTTCTTTAGGGAACACAAATTTCAGATCCAAACTTGAAGTTGTGGGAAGAAAAAACGGCGCTGGCTTCGCCAACTGTTGCGGTTCTCTCGGCTTGTTCCTTTTCTTTAGATATAAATTATTATTGCATCAAAAACATTAAAAAAAATATATATATACAACCGGAATACCTTAATAATATCTAAAAGCAGCAAATTTTTCCACCGACTGTCGGGCAATAAACTTAATGTGACTAATTCATCCGAAATTTGAGTAGAAGATTTAAATTTCGCATCTTCGTAAGATGCTCCTTCAATCTCTTTCATAGTAGTATTTATTTGACATTCGGGTAGGGAATGCAAATGAGGTTCGTAATCCGATGGAAGAGGACTTAACTGAACGTAAGTAAAAAGAGTCTGGTTAATCCAGACGAAAACTTCCAGTTTGTCAACGTGACTCGTTATTAGGTATTCCCCGGTTGGAGACATTGACAAACTCGTGCAAATGTAATCCACCAAAAAACAATCAATCATACTAAAGAACAAGTAATTGATAAATTAAAAAAAAAAAGAAAAAAAGCTGTAAGTTTGTTTTACCGCGCTGACGGGATGTCCCAAGTTCGAATCGTGCAATCTAAAGATGCTGCGACGATCCATCTCGCATCGGCACTAAAATCCTTTAAAAAATTAAAAACCTCGTTAATGTTTTTTTTTTTTAAAACAAAGTAATATTTGAACATTACAAAATCTATAATTCGAGCTTCGCATCCTTCAAATTTTCTAACTATTCGTTTAGTATCCACATCCAAAATTTGTAACGTGAAATCATCAACTGCCATTGCCATTAAAGCGCTATTAAATTGAGAAAAAAAAAATAAATAAATAATTATAAATTTAAATTCCAAGAAAAATTCATTTCACCTTTCTCTGTGCAATCGACATTTATTAACAGTTCGTTCCATTTCCAAAGTGAAAAATAAATCGCAGGCTTTAAATTTCCAAAAGTGGATTTTTTTATCCATTCCTAAACTGATTACGATTTGATTCAAACCGTCGACGGCTAATCCGCAAATCGATCCTTCGTGCGCTAATAAAATACAAAAAATAAAAGTTATAAAATAAAAGATCAAAAATACTGTATACAGCACAGTTTTACTTCATTACCTTTTTCTTTTCCGTAGCTACTTCGAAACTCTCCGGATTGTAAGTTAAATTTATCTACGTGTCCCGATTGAAATCCAATTAACACAAAATTTCCACAAGGAGAAACAGTCACGCATTTTGCGATAGTCGGTTCTGTAGTACCGGACTTATTTTTATGTTTCAGTTTAAATTTCCCCATTTTACAATTATGAAAAGACCAAGTGGTAACTATATTCGATTCTTGATGACAAGCTACTATGTTATCCCAATCTTTTTCTCTCGTGACCTCTAAACATTTAATTTAAAAAAAAATAAATATTACGTTTTTTGAAACTTAAAAGTGTTAAAAAAAAAATATCCGTTATACCCATGGCAAAATCAACGATTGGCGGCATTATAGATAATTCTTCCGCGATAACACTTACGATCTTCTTTTTATTAGCTTTCTTCCCTTTGCGAGCTCTGCCCAGACTTTTGTGCAAAAGATCGTTCGCGGTCGAAAATGTACGAAGAGAGCTGTCTTCTCCTATTTTAATATTTCTTTCAGTAACTTACTTATATCCAGTTATTTAATAAGCGAGAAACACTTACCCGCGCTTAATATAGTTTCGCCGCTGGGTCCGTAAAATTCAACTTTCGTAGGTGGAGCCGAGTGACCCTCTTTCAAATGCAGCAATCGTCCACTTCCATCAGACATATCAAAAATCCAAACCTAGATGCATTCGAATTATTTAAATACTTTTCTCAATAATAAATTAATGCTTCATACCTTAAGGCTGTTATCAGAGGAATTTGTAACCATTAACGGTTCCCTAGGTAAAAAAGTAATGCCTACAACTGTAGAATGATGAGCCTGTCTTAATTGAGAATGTAAACGTTTTTCAGCAAGATCCCAGATAGCAATATGTCCTAAAGTACTTCCAGAAGCTAACATCTGCTCGCCATCTATTTAAAATAGTGATAAAAACTTCTAACAAAAAGCTTATTTAATCAATTCATACCTTTACGAAAAGAAAGTGATGTCACCGGCCCCCAATCTTGCGTAAATTTCAAAACAATCTTCCCGTATTTTAAATTGTATAATATAATTTGTCCATTAGCCAGACCAATGGCAATAACATCGATTACTGGAGACTATATTATAATTATTATAACAAAGTTACGATCTGCAGAATTAAAATAAAATACTCACATCTTCTAAAGCGGTTACTGCACTATTCCATCCATTAAAAGCGTGAATGTTTTTACCAGACTTTAAATTCCACAACTGCATTTCGCCTTGTTGGCTACCCAGAAGTATTTTGTTATCGTAAGTGGCAGGGTGAAGAACAGTCGTGATTCGAAAGTTGTCATTGTTGAATTTCAAATTTAAAAACAATTCTAAAAATTTTATAATTTTATAAAATAACCAAGTTTAAATTGCTAACATTTATACAATTTTACCTTCGCTGTTTGTTTCCCAAACATTTACGTTACTGTCTTCGTCAACCGATATTAAATGTGTGCCGAACGGATACAACAAATGTACCGGCTTTTTGTGACCAATTAAAGTGTGTTTTATCTAAGTACGTACATCAACAATGTGCATGATCCTTTAATAACAATTAATTCGTAATAGTTATAGTTACCTTCGTGCCCTGTACCCAAGTGTTTACAACACAATTACTGGCTGTGTACACCAGGTAAGAATCAGCTGCTATGCAACTGATTTCATCGTCTAAAGGATTGCTGATGCTTAAAAGGCGTAGATTGTTACACTATAACATTTAATTAATAAAAAAAATAATTATATTATTATTCAGCAATAATAAAAATATATAACTGTAAAGTTATACCTGATAAGTTGTAAAAGATTTTCCAACGACAGTAACCACAAGGTTTTCTTTTCGCCTCTCTATATAGCGCACCACTAAGGGCACATGATTACAGATGTTACCGTAAGATCGGTAGGGAACAAAAATGCGACTCATTATTAATAATTTTATAGATTAGTAATTATTTTGGTTCATAATAAATCAAAAATAATTCAGATCCAACATCACCAACTTGAAGTTTCAACCACGTGTGTATTTATGGGTAATTTATGGAATACCGCGAAAATATTCTCCGCTCGAAAGCGCCGCAACATTTCCGCTACTTTTTTTTTTGCTCATAATGACGTCATTAGATGATGTTTTTTTTTTGCGATTTGATGAAAATTTCAAGTTGATTTTCTTCTTTTGATGGCGGCACATTTTAAAGATGATCTTCCAAGTTTCTAAAAGATGTTTATGGACGTTATTAAAAGTTTCAAATATTCAAGCCTCATGTTTGAGAAGCAGAGAAGTTTCTCCTAAAAAATGTTTACTTAATTTTAACTTTATGCTCGGTAGATTTTCGTCATCTTCTAATAAATCGGATGATGGAGATGAGGAGTCAGAAGATGCTGAAGAATACAGCCAAATTCTCAGCGATGAAAAGCACGAAAGTTTTGTCCGGCAATTATGCGTTATTCCGGGCTATGGTCATCATGTTTTCCTCATTCAACCGTATCTTAAGCAAGGACAAGACAGGTTTTCTAAAGAAGCTGCAACATTGAAGATGATTGAAGCCAATGCACTCGTTGAAACTTTAACGAATTGGAGAGTTGCGGATAAAGTATAAAGCTTTACCTTTTTTTAAAAAAAGAAAAAATTATGTTTAAAAAATTATTTTATAAATAGATTGTACTTGCAACCAAAAACTTGAAACAGAAGCATGTGTTTGGTCCTGGAAACAGTGATTTGTTACAAGGTTTAATATCTGGAAATCAAAATATTTCGGCGGTATTTGTCAACGTAGATCGATTAAGTGGTATGCAATTTAGCGAATTAGTATTATTATTTGGTCTTCCTGTTTACGATAGGTAAATTTTAAAATATTATTATTTTTTGCTTTGATTGCTTACACAATTTTTAAATTTAGGTACACCATCGTTTTACAAATATTTAAAGAACATTCAAGATCTAAAGTATCGAGGCTTCAAATTGCTGTTGCTGAAATTCCATATTTAAAGTATATTCGTATATCATTAATTTAAAATATTCGACATGGCGAATTTGAAAAATAATACTTCTCTTTTTTGACTGTGTAGATCTCGAATGAAATGGTATAATAAAAGTGGTCACGAAACCAATTACTTTCGGAGTTTGGAACAAGTGGGGGGAGCTCGAGGCATGGATATGGAGACGAGGAAAAAAATGTTGGACGAACGAGAACTAAAATTAAAAGCGGTTTTGACCAAAGTAAAAGCTCACCGTGATTTATTGAGAAATCGACGCCGAAAATTGCGCTTACCCACTGTAGCTGTGGTTGGTTACACAAACGCTGGTAATTCTAGCAACTTTTTCGTATTCTAACGTTCGGGTTTTTGCTGTATTTCTAAATAGTGTAATTTATACATTTCAAAGGAAAAACTTGTTTAATTAAAAGTCTTACGGGGGATAAAAATATGCAGCCCGTGAATCATTTATTCGCCACTCTCGACGTCACCGTCCACGCCGGCTACCTTCCATCTCGCTTGCAAGTCATGTACGTAGACACGGTCGGATTCATTTCCGACATTCCCACTTCTTTGATCGATGCCTTTCAAGCCACTTTAGAAGACGCAATTTTTGCGGTAAAAGAACTCATTTCCTATATTAAATTAATATTAAGTTTTATTCATTACCTGATGCAAATTCATTAGGATTTAATAGTTCACGTCCGAGACTTGAGTCATCCGGAGTGTGAAGAACAGAAGAAATGCGTTTTAGAAACGCTCAAAATGTTAAAGCTTTCTCCGGAATTGTTGGACAACATTATCGAAGTTGGAAACAAAATTGACCTAGTGTCAAAGTAAAAAAAAAAAGTCTTTTGTCATTAATTTTGGTTTTCTATATTTTATCGTACTTATTAGTTTGGAAGAAATAAAGGCTGACGATGAAGAAATGCTCTTGGTTTCGGCAACTAAAGGCGATGGCCTGATGGATCTAAAGAAATTATTGGAGAAGCGAATGAGGGTGGTTAAAAATATAAACTTTTTTATATTTCGCGTGCCGAACGGAGGAGAAGCTTATCAGTGGTTGCACAGAAACGCCAATGTTAATGAAGTGGAAGCCAGCGAAGAAGACGACGGCGAGTATTTGTATCTAACGGCTATTATAGATCACGCCATGATAAATAAATTTCGAAAATTATATCCCCAAATCAAAATAGTTCCTACGGTTAAAGTTTAAATTTAACGATTACAAAAAAAAATGTTTAATAAAATAAAATATTTTTTATACACTGTTATTATTACATAAAACTCCCAGTTATTAAAATTTCGAAGTAATGTAGTAACTGTGGTACATAAGTGCAGTTGTGGATAAAAATCATGCTTCTAAAAAAAAAAATGTACACTTATCTAATAGTTTTCATAAATGTGTCTATAGACGATTTCATTCTTTTATCGTTTTTGGCTTTGGCAGCGTCCACGGCGAAACATTTCCAGAGCCGAAGAGTTTCATCGGCTGCAGCAGACACTACGGTGGATCCATCGGGGCTCATAGCTAAATGTAAAATACGAGACGAATGACCCATTAATTCCGTCACCTTAGACATGGTGGGGTACTTCCAGATAATTAATTGATTATTGGCGTAACCGTGACCCGAAATTAATTCCTTGTAATGTTTCGACCACATAATTGAGCAAACCTTAACGCAGAAAAAAAATACAAGAACGAACGGTTAAAAATTTGGAACATTTTTTTTTGGTCTTAAAATTTAAAGAAAAGTTTACTTGTGATTTTGTATCGGTTGAACTTAAACATTCTTGCGAATTACAACTCCATAATTTAATACACCTATCACTTGTGCCTCCACCGCTGGCTAAAAGATTTGGCTGCCAAGGACACCAAGCTAACGCCTGAAAAAAAAAAAAAAAAAAACCAAATCCGTCATTAGTTCATTAAAATTAAATCGAATCATTTTCTATTTTACTTTGACAGCGGAAGAATGCTGGTTATAAGTCATAATTGGTCTCGACTCGGAATAACATTCGTTGGGTGCGTTCGGCCAAATATGAATTAAATTATCGTTGCCACCGCTAGCTAAATATCGTCCGTTCGGAGACCATTTTAAACCGCAAACTTCCTGCTGGTGTCCCGATGTATTTCCTATCAGATGGCTAGCTACTCTCACGTCGTGATGATGAATATTTCCACTACGACTGCCACTCGATAAAACGTATTGATTCCACGTTAAAGCTCCTACACGAGCGGTGTGCCCAGTCATAACGCGAATTCTCTTCTTCTGTTTCACATCCCATAACTATATTTGAATAATAATAAAATTTGATGAAAGATAAATTCGGGGTTGGAAATTTTCTCAAAAAGTTATACTTCAACTTCTCCGCTGCTAGTACCAACAGCGACGTAACTACCATCTCCGATCCAAGCAACAGAAGAAACGTACTTGTCAGGAGTATCAATTTGCATCAGCAAATCGATTTCACCATTCGAAGCGTTCCATAAATATAAATTATCAGATAAACCAACTGCTAAAACATTATTCGAACCCCAATCCAGCAAATTTAAATCTAGAACAAAGAATAATTTTAGAATTTTACTACATCAATACAATTATTTTTAAAAGCATTTTCGTTATACAATAATCATCCTTAATTTCAGGAGCGTCTAAAATTCGTTCTGGATTCGATGGAATATGACGATTCGCTTTCTTGGACGAACCGCTGAATTTGCCTTGATTGTACAGAACTCGTAATTCACTTTGAAATCCTAAGAATAAAATTATGAATGTACCAGCTTTCTAAAATTTTAAAAGAGTTTTTATATGATTTACCTTCTGGGGCAGATGGAGCTTTAGGTTTATAAGCTATAATTCTCGTATTTTCAATGTCGCAGCCACTCAGACTCATACCAACAGCTCGACAATATTCGCTCTGCTTCGCGTTCATAGGATCCTCGTCTCCAGTTTTATTCAATTCGTTTACAATCTATATTACGCAACCTTTTATTATTTCACCTTTATAATTACAGTATTATAAATTTAATTATCACTTTATAATGTCCGATGTCGAATTGCATGGCGCTTCTGTTTGGTATAAACCGGTCGCCCGCTATCGGAGTTTTGGATTTTTTATTCGGAGTAGGTTTGCCCGATGCTCCTAAAAACCGTTACATAAATATTATTATTATATAATCTCCAAAAATTATAATAAAAAATGTACCTGGTCTAAATTTCGAAGGCGTCTTTGAAAATGAAGTCGACGACGTATTCGGGGTTTTACTTCCTTGTTTACTTACGCCGATCACATTTTCGTACCCTTTTCTCGGCCAATTTGATAAAGGTGGTCGAGTTAAACAACTTTCCATGGGAAAGCAATCGCCGGTATCGTTCTCCATTATTTAATATAACTATAATATTATCGAAATAAATAGGTTTTCAAAATCGCCAATTATTATTCACGAGAGACAAATAAAGGTTGCTGCTCTTTAAAGTTTAAATGCCCGTTGAAAATAATAATTTTTAAATTTGGACTCTGACGTCTCGCGATTGGTTGAATGGCAGACACCCACGTGACTCGCACATGACATCATCAATGTTTGTGACGTCATCGCGGTAATTGTTGGAGATCTCAGATGTTCGTGACGTGTTGAGTTAACTTTCGTGAGTTTATTTACATTATTCTTAATTAAAAATAAATTCAATTAAATAAACAGGTAAGCAATTATTATTGATAAGTTTTTGCAATATAGAGTTGAATAATATCAAGTTTTACATTAGTTAAGGGATTGGAAAGAAGATCTCCCATGAAATATTATCGTCAAGCTGGCAATAATAATTATTAAATAAACAGATTGGTAAATTCCATAAAGATGGAATTCGAAACAACAGTTGATGTCGATAATTACTTATCGGAGACGTCGGATTCTAAAAAAACATCTTTAACAGGTTATTCACAGGTTGTTAACGTATTGTAACGTTTATAATGATTCGCGTAATATTTTGTTGCAGGCAAAAGTGATGAATTTTCCATGAAGGAACAAATGGCCAAATATGTACGTTACATCAGTACAGTATTATTATACCGAGTTTCTTCTTTTAAATAATTATTAACTTGTACGGGATAATTCTTTTCATTAAGGTTTGGTTAGAAGGACGAGAACGAGCTCAACGTGCGTTTAATATTTACGGACACATTGATTTTTTGCGACCATATTTTAATGTGGAGCCAAAAGAAGTGGCGAACCGATTGCTGAATTCTCTCATTCCTCGATTAAGCAATTCGAGACAAGCTGTAAGTGCTTTTTTATTATTTTATTTTTTTAATAGTAGTGATCTAAGTTTGATCTAACTTATTTTTAGCTTCTCGGAGAACTTTATGGACCACTGATGGTTGTTTTGTCTTTGATAGCTCTGTTATTATATGGAATGAAGACTTCGGGTCATGCAGTGGTAAAATACATTTTTATTTAAATTGAATGTCGGTGTTTTTTTTAAATAATTGTTGTTATTTTCCTCTGAAGAAAGAAGGAACTCTTATGGGAACAGCTTTAGGCGTATGCTTTAGTTATTGGTTCGGAATTTCATTCCTCATTTATGGTTTAGCGTACGTTTGTAACACCCAGATATCCTACATACAAACGTTATCTTTACTGGTAAATATATTTTAATACAAGTAGTTTTATTTTATAGTTATGCAAAAGATAACATTGCTATCGATGATTTAATTTAGGGATACGCATTGTTCGGCCACTGTTTGGTGATTGTGATCAACACTATCTTTCATTCGAGTTCCCATCAGTTGTTTTTTATAATGTGGATAGTTATTGGTGGATTGTCTTCTTTGAAAATGGTATTCGAATCTCTTATAATGTAGCGTTATAATTGGTTGAAATTGTTTTTTTTTAAAACAATGTATTTTGGTTATAGGTGATTATTTTAATGAATAGAACGAGCGGTCGATCTCAGAGGTTGGTTCTTCTTTCGTGCGTAGTCGTATTTCATATGCTGTTTCTTCTTTACTTGCATTTCGCGTATCACGAAACCGTCGAAGGTAAACATTTTGTGGAAATTATTTTTATGACTTTAAAATTTTTTTTGTGGTTTAAAAAAAATTCAATTCTAGTTTTGGATCATATGCGATGAAGCGTCGCAGTGGGGTTAAAGCACGTTTAAATATTATTTATGATAGTCAAATTGTTATAATATTACGATAATAAAAATATTTCTTGATTAACATTTGGTTTGTTGAAGTTCTGCGCAAAATTAGTTTTCCAGGAATTAAGTTTCGCGAGAACATCATTGTGAATAACTTGATTAAAGTTGCATACCAAACCAATTGCTGCATTAATTAAAAACATTTGGTGGATAATTGCTTAATTATTTAAAATTAATTTTTATTAATAAATTTGGACGTCGTTCTCAAATGTTTTGCATAAAGTGTAGCTACTTAACATTTTTTTTTTTCACCTAAAAAATCATAAATAACATCGTTTTGAACTTTTGTTGAAAACTATTTGTGTAAATATTTGCTATTAAATTCGACAATTATTTTTTGCTTGCTTAACTAGTCGTTAAAGATGGTTTTAATTTACTAACGGTAGCTGCGACTTCTTCGCAATAAAGTTAAATAATTGTCAAAGATAAAAAAATACATAAATAGTGTCTCACGACGACTATGAATAAAAAAAAAAAATTAGTACAGTTATTTTAGCTGTATATGAGCACGAATAAATGCTTTCTATCTCATCAATTAGCTTGGATAAATAAGATTGACATTAAACATTAATCACCTAGCACAGATCAAAGTTGATTGACATGCATGCAATGAAAATCTGATTTAACCATTATTTATTTTTTTTCTTCTTACAATTCGGTTAAGTTTTATAACCAAAATTAAAATCAAACATTTTAAATAAATTAATATAATAGAAGTCTGAGGCGGTTGCAAGTGATATATTTAGACTTTTGCATGTCAATGTTTTTGAAATATAGTTAAAAATATCGATGACATATAAATGTTAACACCTAAAAATATACTACCAATTTAATAACTAGTCTTTTCTAATAATTATAACCTTAATGTATTACTACAACTTGTAGTACTACACGAACTAATTTGTTACCGGTGCTATTAATTAATTCCCGGATGTATATAAAGCGTTTTTTCTTATTGCAATTTTAATCTAAATTCATGTATATAATTTCTATTTTCTATCTTTTATTGGCATTTCATGTACATGTATAAATAAGTTTTAAAAGTAAATTGAAAACAATAGACTATATGAAAAACACAACAACAGTATTATTATATCTTTAAATACATTTTTACGGGTATTAAATTCCATCGCGTTTAATACTGATATCAGATTAAATTCTTAAAAAATTAAGAACACATTAATTAACCTGGGAGTTTCTTAAGGACGAACTCGGAATGATTAGTAAATGACACTGAGACGGAATTTCATGATTATACTTAATACAATTTTAATTATATTAATTTGATAAATATAGTGATGCCATACTTATAATTAATATAATAGCTAATGACTGATTGATGAAACTTCAGAAAGTCTAGGTTATAAAAACAAAGTGATCAGACGGAGCGTCTCTCTACTCGTCTAACCGAGTTGTGCTAGAGACAGTCGATCAAAAAAGCTCCAAACTACCTACTAATAAAAATGAGTGCGCAACTGAAATGGAATTTGGGAGCATCTGACTTCGCGAAAAGATGTCACAATCCAATACGAGCGATTATCGAAGGAATGAACCTGAAGCCAAACCCATCCAAACCAATGATAGCCCTATCGATCGGTAACACAAACTTTTCATTTTTATATTTTTAATTGTTGAAAATAATTAATTCATTTAAAAGTTAAGGCCCCATTATTTTTGTAAACAACCTCAATTTATATCAATTTAAGAATCCAAAGAAGTAAACTATTTATTAACATAGAATTTCATTCTTTGATAAACTAGGTGACCCAACAACATTTGGGAATTTTCGCACTGCTCGAGTGGCAGTGGACGCTGTTATCGAGTCACTCGAATCGTTCAATTGCAACGGCTACGCACCTAGTACAGGTAAATCACCCGCTAAAAAACGTATTAACTCACTTATAAATCTAATCAATTATTCACATATAAATGTAATTATAGGGTATGAGGAAGCGAAACAAGCAATTGCTCGACACGTCTCGACTCCCAGAGACGAATTTCCTGTCCAATCTAAAGTAATTAGATAATTATTAAAATAATAAAAATATATCGATAACTAATAATTAATTAATTGGACACAGGACGTAATAATATGCAGCGGATGTTCTCATTCGTTGGAAATGTGCATAACCGTGTTGGCCAGTTCCGGTCAGAACATTCTCATTCCCAAACCGGGATTTCCTATCTATAAAATGATCGCCGATTGTTTGCAAGTGGAATGTCGAGAATACAATCTTTCGGTATAAGCTTAAAATATTATTAATTTTTTAAAATAAAATTTTAAGTCAAATTTATTTTAGCCGGAGAAAGATTGGCAGGTTGATTTGGATCATCTGGACTCCTTGATTGATGAGAAAACGGCGGCCATCATCGTCAACAGCCCGTCCAATCCGTGTGGAGCCGTGTACACTAAAGCCCATCTCCAAGAGATCCTGGGAGTGGCGGCCAAACACCACTTGCCCATCATCTCCGACGAGGTCTACGACTACTTCGTGTTCAAAGGCCACGAATATCACTCTTTGGGTTCACTGTCCAAGGACGTTCCCATTTTGGCTTGCGGAGGACTCACCAAAAGGTGTGACGTAACTTTTTTAATTACCATCGTAATTTATCATTAAATGAAAATCAAATCCGTTTCAGATTTTTGGTTCCCGGTTGGCGATTGGGATGGATAGTTGTGCATGATCGTCACAACGCCTTCAGTGCCGAGGTATACGACCCTTTTCTTTATTTAATTAAATATTTAAACATCGCGTTTATAATTGCTAATTATAATATATTTATTTAGATTTATAAAGGTTTGATTGGTCTTAGTCAGAGGATCATGGGTAGTAACACCTTGGTGCAAGGGGCTCTACCCGCAATCTTAACCAAAACCCCGGCTTCGTTCCTCGAACAGTCGATCGCTGCCGTCGAGGTTACATTTTAAATATAACTTAAATCTATAATTTGGTGACAATTAATTTATTTTACTAATTAGAGCAACGCTAAAATGGTGTTCGAGATGTTGTCTGCTGCTCCTGGCTTGCGACCAATGATGCCGGCAGGAGCCATGTATATGATGGTTAAAACATTCCGCGAATAAACAAATTAATTTATAATAATTAGAAAATAATTATTACACTTGCAGGTGGAAATGGATATGAGTAAGTTTCCAGAGTTTGAAAATGACCTTAAAATGGCGGAGATAATGGTTGCCGAGCAATCGGTGTTTTGTCTTCCCGGAACTGTAATTATTTTTAATAACTTTTTTTTAATTATTATTATATTATAATTATATTAAATTGATGGCGTGACGTAGATCTTCGGGATACCCGGATTCGTTCGTGTGGTGCTGACTGTGCCTGCTGAGTTGATGAAAGAGGCTTGCAAGCGGATGGTGGAGTTCTGCGTGGCTCACTACCGCTCGATTGACCTCACCAACAGCATCGCCTGCGTCATCGACGAGATGAAGGTGGTGGATTATTGCATACCGATTGTTCCCAGAATGCACCAACCTTTGGGACGCATGGACAGCGGAAGAAAGCATCCGCAAATCGGACGAATGGACAGCGGAAGAAAGCATCAAGCTCTGGGCCGGGCGAACAGCGCTCATCTGGAAGGCATTCCAACCGACGGCGACGAATATCGCGACATTTAAATCGCATATTTTCTACTATAGCTATATATTAATATATTAACTACCGTAGCTTAATTATCGCTTTAGAAAATTATGAAGATTTTAAATTGGGAAGTAGTTTAGATCGGAATTGGGGGAGAATTTGAATTGAAATCAACATTTTATTGATTGGAGATTAAAATAATTCAATATTTTAGACATCATTTTTATACTATTTTTTTGTGTATTAAAAAATAAAGACTTATAAAATCCAAATTTTTAATGTCCTGATTATTAACAAAATAATTTGTAAGCTACAAATTTCATAATGAGCGTTCTTAAGTCGCCAAACGAATGACCACATGCAACATATTAAAATTTAATTCTACGAAACAAATTTGAAAAATTAAATTTCTTACCTTTTTCCAGAATAATATTCTAGTTGCTGTATTAGTAGACACTGGTCGATCTCCGTCACCGATGAAATTGGTTTGTAGAGACCGAGATTTAAGCTGAACAAGAAAAGTAATTGTTACTGTAGTCTCAAAAACACACGAAATTTTACTGTTTCACTCAGTCAAATTATATTCACTTCAAAATCCACTTTATAAACTTTGCTCGTATTTTACTTAATTACACCTTTTATCATCTTCAAAATAATAAAGGAATTATTAAAACTATTTCCCTAAGTCTACAAATCGTACTTTTTGAGAAAATCAACATTAAAGTCCATTAATTAATTTTGGTCGAAAACTCGATTTTTGCGTCAAAGAGTTTCAAAGACAAAACAATTAACAAAAAAAAAATACCGTTATTAACTTAAAAATAGGACAAGGTGATTACGAAATATTTAAGTTTTTTAAGTTTGGAATTTTAATTGTATTTATTTCAATTGATTTTTTTTAATGAATAATGAATGAAGGTAAAAATTAATTTAAAATTAAATAAATATTATTTTGATTGTGCATATAAAAAGCAAACAACACATGTTGTTTAAGTAATAACGTTATTTTTTTTAATAGACACAAAAAAAGAAAAAAATACATCTCCAAAAATCACAAAATATTTTCAGATCTGTTAAAATATTACGTAAACAAATAATAATTAGTACCGGTATTATAAATTAAAACATGCCATAATTATTATGTACGAATTAAAATGTTACATAACCGCGCTATTTAATTATATAAAATTAAAAAGCTACAGTCAAATACATTTTATCGATGTTAATAAATTTGTTTTTATAAATGTTATAAAACCATTTTTGGATAAATTTGGATCCAAAATTTGGATAAATACCAAAATAATTGGTACGTATTAAAATTATTAGTAATTGACTGTTTAGATATCTCTGTACTCGTCTCCGTCCACGGGAATTCCTTGCAAGTGAGCGCTGTCCACTCGTCCGAGCGGCTGGTGCATTCTGCCGGCCAACCCGCTGTCCACTCGACCCAGTTGTTTTCTGCCTGGAAGACGACCGCTGTCCACTCGGCCCAGCGGAAGATGTTTGCGCGCCAGAAGAGGCGAGTTGACGGACATGATCATCAACTGCTCCAAAGAAGAAGTGACCAAAGCCGTCTGTTCGGTCGAGTGATAGTGAGCTTTGCAGAACTCGATCATTCGCTCGCAAGCCTCTTTCATTTGTTCGGCTGGCACTGTCAACACCAATCGCACGTATCCCGGTATTCCGAAAATCTAAAATTGATCCAAAATTTAAATACATTTTTCCAATTTAGGTATTAAATGTAACACACCGTTCCGGGAAGACAAAACACGGATTGTTCGGCTACCATTTTCTCTGCCATTTTAAGATCGTTTTCAAACTCTGGAAATTTATTCATATCCATACCCACCTTTAAAATAAATTTTATTAAAATTACCGGTACGATAATTAATTGTTGATAGATTATTTTATACCATCATGTACATGGCACCTGCCGGCATCATTGGTCGCAAGCCAGGAGCCTTAGACAGCTTCTCGAATGCCATTTTAGCGTTGCTCTAATTTGTACAAGAAGAAAAATTAATTGCTGGTCATAAACTGCACTTATTAATAATTAATATGGCGAAATTATTTTACCTCGACGGCCGCGATCGTCTGTTCGAGGAACGATGCGGGTGTCTTGGTTAAGATTGCGGGTAAAGCCCCTTGCACCAAGGTGTTACTACCCATGATCCTCTGACTAAGACCAATCAAACCTTTGTAAATCTAAACAAATTTTTGTTGAATTAGAAAGAGGTATAAAAAAATGTAGTTGATTAAATACCTCGTTGCTAAAAGCGTTGTGGCGGTCGTGTACAATTATCCATCCCAATCGCCAACCGGGTACCAAAAATCTAGAAGCGAGATTTGATTAGTTTTCAATTATTAATTTTGACGAGTTATTAAAAAGTCTTCGCACCTTTTGGTGAGTCCTCCGCAAGCCAAAATAGGAACGTCTTTAGACAATGAGCCTAAAGAGTGGTATTCGTGGCCTTTGAACACGAAGTAGTCGTAGACCTCGTCGGAGATGATGGGCAAGTGGTGTTTGGCCGCCACTCCCAGGATCTCTTGGATGTGGGCTTTATCGTACACTGCTCCACACGGATTGGATGGGTTATTAACGATGATGGCCGTCGTGTTTCCATCGACCAATGACTCCAAATGATCCAAATCAACCTGCCAATCTTTCTCCGGCTAAATCAATTTTAAATCCAAATTTTTTTCAATTGAATTTTTAAGAATTAAATTTTTTTATAGTTTACCAAGAGATTGTATTCACGGCATTCCACTTGTAAACAATCGGCTATCATTTTGTAGATGGGAAATCCCGGTTTGGGAACGAGAATGTTCTGACCGGAACCGGCCAACACGGTGATGCACATCTCCAATGAATGAGAACATCCGCTGCATATTATCACGTCCTGTGTCCAATTATAAATATTAGTAATTAAGTTATCGATATTATTATATTATTTAATTACCTTAGATTGGACGGGAAATTCGTCTCTGGGAGTCGACACGTGTCGAGCAATTGCTTGCTTCGCTTCTTCGTACCCTGTAATTAATTGAATAATTAATAATTAAATTGATATGGGTTTTTTTAAATAATAAATTTTACCAGTGCTGGGTGCGTATCCGTTGTAATTGTAAGATTCGATCGATTCAATCACCGCGTCTACTGCCACTCGATCAGTTCTTAAGTTTCCGAAAATAGTAGGATCGCCTAATTTTTATAATAAAAAAATTTTTAATTTAAACCCCCGTTTATTAAATAAAAATTTTTTTTTTAATTAAAAAGAAATTTTTAATTTACCGACGGATAAGGCAATCATAGGTTTATCTGGATTTGGTTTGAGATTCATCCCTTCGATGATGCTTCGGATGGGATTGTGACACCTTTTGGTAAACTCCGACGCTGTCAAGTTCCATTGTTGATTGCTCATTTTATAAAATTAAATAAGAATTTAAAGTTTTATATTTCAGTGAATGCTGCTGCTGCGTATCTCGAATAGTAGCTCGATGTAGAGAGTGATAGAAGAAGACTCGAAAACGCTGCTTTTTATAGTTGCCACGACGTATTAGACGATTAGCGTCATTCGTTTGGAAAATTATTGTTTGTCTGTGGCAATACTTCTGCATTTATTAAACTGATTATAATTGCCAATTTTTCTGGTATTGCGCGATAAAGTTTATCAAGTCTAAATCTATTATTGTTACTAAGTGGGGAGGGGAAATTTTGTTTCCGCTTTTCTAACGAGGACCAATCCAGTGTTGGTTGGAAACCCCGACACCTCAATTAAGAAAAAAAAACAATAATATTAATAATATGCAAATAATATTTATTTCATTACTTCAAAGAAATCTTATTACGTTTCTTATAATACTACTATGGTTCATTTAATTTTTTAATGACGTTTTGGCGCGAAAGTCGAAATCAATTAATTGGAGGATCTAATAATTATTAGGCTACCGGTATTGCTGTTGACAAGGAACAATTATTTAGACCGAACAGGATTTAGAATACGCCTCGCACGGGTTTTTTTATTATTATTATTATTATGTTTAGAATTCGTTTTTAATTTTTATTTTATTCACCGATGCAACGCAAATTCTTACAAAATTTAATGGTCAATGACACGGAATTTATTTTTCACGTATTTGCTTAAAAAAAAAAATTACACGTTTGATGTGGTTTTTAATAATTACGATATTCAACATTTTGAAACTAATTGTAGGCTAATCAAAACTAAATTTCCCTAATAATAATTGATGAAGCAAACATTTTGTATCTTAAGGTTAAAGTTCAGTACTGTGCATAAAATTTATCTTGTAGGGAAAAAAGGTATTCACCTTATTTATCATTTAAAAAAAAAAATGATTATTAAGTACAACGTAAGTAAGATTTTAAATTGTAAATAAATAAACAACATAATATTTATCAAAAATTATAATGAATTGCTCATTACATTATTTTAATTGCTGTAGCAGAGAATTTCATCCTACTGCTTGTTGAAATTATTAGATTTTTCATGCGAGTAATTATAATTATTTATTTGCTTACGCGCGTTTTAATATTTTTATTTTCGAAAAATGATGATGATTACGTCACATATTATGCACAATATTACGCACACATTATAATTTTCGGTGTAATATGAATTTTTATTACGGTATTATTGTTTATTTATTATGTATGGAATATTTTAGGGTATAGTTTCAAGCAATAATAATTATTATTTTACAAAAATTTCAACAAAAAGTAAACATTTTAATTGGCGATAACCTTTTCCGTTTTCCTTTTGGCAACTATTCATCCTGTTTCTATATTAAATATTTTAAATAATAGTGTATCCTAAATTTTCCATAAAACAAAATTCACGAGTAAATAACACGTACGAAGCGGATCTTATTGTTCTTAGACCCTGATTGCGTTAACCCTTAAGCAATAATAATTAATTATTACAATAATATTGATCGAAGTAATTTTATTCAGAGGAAATAACATTGCTGATTTTTAATGTACTCGTAGGCTACTAATCAAAACTACTGGATAGGTGTCCCACTATTGCATCTTAGTAGCTGATCGATAAATCAGATTTTTAATTTTTTTTAAAAAAAAGTGACCATCAATACCCAGTATTTAAAAATAATTTTAATAAATTATAATTTTAAAATTATACATCTGCAAGTTAGTCTTTCTAAGACTTCTTCGTCAATCAGACATTCAATAACCAAAAAAATAATGAAAAGATAACAACACCTGCTTAAACATGTGATTAAAATAATATTATACTGTATGTAATTAATTAAATTATTACCGTACCTTGAAGAAACTAAATCTTCATTTTTATTCGGAATCTGAAGTTCAACTTTTATGTAAAATTTGTCACTTTTCCTTTGCTTTTTCTTGACTAATTTCGAGCATTATTACAACGTAAGTAGCCATGACGCCTAAAATCTATAATTATTATTAGGCTACATTATTAATTATAATAATATATATATATATTTTTTTTTAAAATATCTCCAAAGTGTTATTTACTTCTCCGAGTAATCGATTATCGATGATGAAGAATCCATTTGCTGATAGAACTGGTTTTCTATTCATCTGAAATCGCAACATGTCCACCTTTTTTTTTTTTAAAAAAAATAAAATAAAATTCTAAAATTTAATTTAATTACAAACAAGGAAAAAGTACTTGAAATTTAGTTTCCGGTGTCAATTGCCCTAAAGGGTGTCGTGACAAGTAACGAATTCCGGAAGAAGCCTGTTTAACATTAACACACATCAATAAACTTAATTTTCGTAAATCGTTTCAATTAATGTTTCCTACTGGCTAATCGTTAATTAATTATTTGCTTTGTATTTCTCTGCATCAATTATTATTATAAATAAAAATTATACTAATCAAAACATTACCGGTATGTGAAATTATAATCGAAACATTACCGGTATGTAGAATTAATTTCAGTCTTCAATTAATTTGTTGACTAACATAAAAATTAAAACTCACAGCTTATTTTTAGCTCAAGAAATTCAAATCAAATTCAATTTAATAAAAATTCAAAATTCATAAACCTTCTGCGTGAGTAAATTTGATGATAAACATAGGGCTGCCACGGGAATAAATCTAATAAGCCCGATAAAAGCTGGTCTAAGGGAATAAAGAACCGAGTGTTTCCTAAATAAAACCAGATCCAACGTCTCGTAAGAGGTGATGCAAGAGGAAGCGGACTGAATGACGACGTAGAAAAAGAGAATGGGCGAAAAGATGCAATTGAGTTGATGATTGATAGATAAGAGTATTTCGTGGCGTTGACGAACTCGGATCAGGTGGTTGGACGGACAGAAGGATGAGGAAGAGAGAATGAATTTGAGTTCTTCGTTCAACGCCACGAAACAGCCTTGTAAGACCTTGTTAAAGTAAACGTAAAAAGCCCCGATGTACAGAGTAAGAGCCGTGGCGTTGACCAAGGCGTAACAGTGGACGCAAGCGTCGAAGGTGAAGGGTACCCCGAAGAAATACGTAAAGAATTGAAAGTAAGAAACGATAAGAAAAATAAAAGAGAAAAAGCACAAGTAACCGAAAAGTTTGATGCGCCTCCTGTTGTTTAACAGAGGTTCGACTCGGTTCCACAGGTGGAATAAAGTGAGAAGGGATCTGGTTTTCGAGTTCAGTTGAATGAGCAAGATTCCGCCGAAAATTTGGTAGATGGAAACTAAGGAGTAAAGTAGGAGACCGGTGAATCCTAAATCGTTGGTTTCGTCGTAACCGCTAACAATACGAACGAGGCGAAATATGGAAAAACACAGGCCCAATATAGTCATGAAGATAGTCAGGGTGAAACGTTTAATGCGCAGATCGGAAGTGCGTTTCGCTTGTCCTATATTCGTAAATGAAAAACAGCCCAAAAATCGACCTGAAAAAAAAAAATATAACAAAATTTTTAAATAGCAAAAAAATTCAAAAACAAAAAAAATATTTAGTAAATAAATTAATTATTTGGCAATAATCGTTTAAAAATAAATATTAATAATCTCGATTAAAATAATTTGTTATTAATAACATAGTACAGGTAACTGATATGATTAAATAAGCCCCCTACTGTTTTTGTTTTTTTGCCAAATAATTTTGAGTTTATTGAAATGCTCAATTAGAGCTATTTTAACATCGCGTTCTCAACGTTTTTGCCCTTTCTTAAAGGGTTTTTTTACTCGTACAGTTTTACTATACAATGCATGTAGTGATCAATAAAACCATTGCTCTATATTGGATTATCTCCAATTACTTATTTCGCTAATTGAACCCTTTTATTTTTAGTAAACAGTTTTATAAATGCAATATTGGTCTAACTTTTATCAGAGGTTAAGGAAATTAATTGCAATTGGATTTTTTCCAATCACTTATTTTAATAATTAAAATTTATTATTTTTTTGGTAAACAAGGTAACGGTAATAAAGTTCTCGTCACAAATTTTTTAGAGGTCAGATGAGATAAATTGCACAATGTTATTTTTAATTTTGCTGAGAGCAGCTAATATTGTTAAGAATTATTTTTTTTATTCGGATAAATAAATAAAAATAATGTTTGTATCTACGAGTAATAATACAAATAAATTATCAGGGAATATAAAATCTCACAAAATATAATATACCGGTATTTTATTTTAAAAAATATAATATATACGGTATAATTTAAATGTTCTTTATACATAGCCTACTGTATATTTATATTGACAATGTACGTAATTTCAGCCAAAAAAATATTTATTTTTTATGAATGACTACAGTACAAGCATTGTAAAAGTATGAATGAAAAAAAAAATAACCTTCGCAGGAAAAAGGCAACGTGCCCATTTTTCGTTTGAAGGTGCCAAGTAAGCTATTATTGTTAATTAAAAGCTATTCTCGAAAATAAACCAAAATGAATCGTAAATGATTAAAATGATTTTTTTATATTAGTAATTATATTTATTACTTATATATATATATATATTTCACGCAAAACAGTCATCGCTTTTACACGTGCATGCCCAAGTTTAATTAAAATTATTATTAAACTTATTTAAGAAATTGGATTTACCTAAAATAGCTAAGGGATAAAATCCATCCAGAATGATGTCTTTTTCTGAATTTGTATCTTCCATTACTGTGCACAATATCAAGTCTTGCATCGCGCGTATTATTCGTACTTTATGATTAACATTTTTTTCCTCTCTTAATTTTTTTTTTTTTTTTTTTTTTTTAAATTAGTGACTTTGAAGTTAGGCGCATTTGTTGACATTCGTTTTCATGTCAATTAGTTTTTTCTGACGTGTTAACAAGTTTCCTAAAAGTAAACAACGAGTAGGCAAAACAATAGCTAGCAACCAATTTTAATTAAAAACGAGCCACTTAATTATATTTTATATGCCTGTGCTAATTGCAATATACTGTAGAATGATTATTAAAATAAAATTTTTTTTTTAATTAAAGCATTTTTAATAATTTTTATTTACACTTATTAATTTATTATTAATTCAATATAATTTTATTTATTTATTTAAAATAGTTTTTTTTTTATTTCCCGCAACACGAGACACTCTTTTTCGTCACTCCCATCTGCGTGACGCGTAAACCTGAAGTTTGAACCTCCCAATCTTCATTAGAAGCCATTTCTCTGTTGAATTTTTTAAAATAAAAATTTTAATTAAAAAAAAACCCATTTGTCCATATTATTAACACAATTTTCAAACCTCGTTAGTTGAATGAGTGCATCTACTACGTGTTTTCCACTTTTCGTACTAGTTTCGATAAAAATCGCCGAAAATTCCTTTAATTAATCAATGTTATTAGTATTAATTTTTTTAATCGAATAAACGTCATAAAAATTATTTACTCTGGCTAAGCGCTCTCCATCTTCCGTTCGGACGATGGATTTTCCCTGCAAAACGGATGCTTCTCGGAGATCAATTTTATTGGCGCAAAGCATGATGGGGACTTTCTTCTCGGCTACTTCCTAAACGCGTGTATAATTAAATCAATATTTGATTAGTGTAATTAAAAGTGAGGGGAACAATATTAATATGTTTATAGGGTGGGTGGTTTGAAGAGTAATAATAATTGTAATGACGCACATCAATAGCTTCCATCCATTCGCGGACATTGAGGAAAGAGTGTTCGCTGGTGCAATCGTAGAGCAACATGACGCCATCAGCCCGCCGGAAATAAGATTTGGTGATGCTTCGAAACCTGCAAACGGGAAAAAATTCTTCTGTTTTGTAATCCTCTTTCGTCATTTACTACGTATACGCGCGGGTTGTTTATTATACCTCTCTTGACCAGCCGTATCCCATAGTTGCAGAGTGACGTTCTTCTCGTCCACTCTCATAGTTTTCACGTGGAAATCGACGCCGAGAGTGGAAGTGGAGGTGGGAACGAAGAAGCCTTTGCTGATCCTCAAGATGAAACTGGTCTTGCCCACCGCCGCGTCCCCCGCGAACACCACTTTGTAGATGCGGTCGGGGGGTCCGGTGGGCTCGTAGTTGTCCGCTAATGCGGCGTCCTGAGAGTCTCTCCGCAGCTGCTCCAATACCTGCTGTTGCCGCTTAGCCAGAGTGGACTGCAGAGACGATTTCGAAGCTGTCCGAGCGATGCTAAACAAACGTTAATGAAGCAACCCGTAAAGTTAATTTTTTTTTTTTTTGATGTTTGTAGTTGTTTTTTTTTACCCGTATACACGGCCTCGATGAGCTGATCCAATGTTGGGTGAGGGAGAGACAGGAAGAACGGCCCAACCCGCGCTGGGACTTGGCGGAACGGCGCCCAAATCTACATCTTCAAACACGTCTTCTAGCTGCTGGTTTAAGGATCAACATTTAGTTTTGCTAATTACTAAAAGTTGTTTAATTTTTAATTTTTTTATACGGTACTTGGGTCGGATGAAGTTGAGAGTCTAATTGATGATGCGACATCGAGCTGTTTAGGGCATCGCAGCTTTTAGAAAGTCCACTATCTAAATTGTTAAATTAAAAAAAAAAAAATGTCTGATAAAATGTAAAGCATAAAAGAACGATTTGATAAATATAATGCATTGATCTGACACATGAAAGTTTGATTTAGCAAATAAACAATGTTTTAATGAGAGGAAACATAATTTGGATAAAGAAATGTTGTGTTTTGGAGCATATATGATGTAGACTGAAAGCAGAAAGACTGAATTTTCATGTAGAAAAGCATTTTTTTTTTGTGGTCCAACAGTAATTTTTGACTTTCAAAAACATTGTTCTGGTTGTTTTTCAATA
The DNA here is from genome assembly GCA_034692225.1 of Polydesmus complanatus. NCBI lineage: Eukaryota > Metazoa > Arthropoda > Diplopoda > Polydesmida > Polydesmidae > Polydesmus > Polydesmus complanatus. Next base: position 29,548 of record JAQGAZ010001011.1, read on the forward strand.
ATTGTTTTTACTATCTTGATGATTTACATGACTAATTTATTAGCAGTTAAATGTAAAAAATTAATTTTCCCGCTTTTTTTTTTTTTTTTTTTGCAAAACAAAAACAGTGATTGACTGTTGCAATTTAAATGCTCAATATGTACACACAAATCTTGAATAAAATATTTCTAAGAGGAAAAAACAGCGCAGGAAATTGCTAAATTTAACCGGAAATATAAACTAAATTCTTAAGAATTTTATTTTTTTTTTTTACCAATGTCTTCCATAAATCTTTTGATAGGATAACTGAGCTCAGTGCCATTTTGAGCCAGATCGTCCGAAGAGTGCTGAAAAGTGTTTAGACGAGCGCTCATCGACTCGTATTGACTATCCACTTCCGGTATGTTATTGCTGGGTTCTTGCAGTAGATGACTAGTGCTCTTCGACCTGCGCAAACGCCACGTATAACGTAATCGCATTTTTTTAAAAAAAAATTTAAAATCAATTTTGGAATTGGTTATACCGGTGACTAGGATTGATGGGTTGATTGTCCATTGCGCCCCTCATACCAGCGTTGTTTTTATCCGGATTCAAGTAATCTCCGATGATAGAACCGCGTTTATTCTGCAGACGCTGAATGGAATTTCGGAAAGAACGGGAATGGCAAAGGGCGTTGTTGTTATTATTGCTCTCCATAGCCGTTCGGATACTGTCGTTCACATCTTGCAGTCTCTTATTGGTCTCGCTACAAACCCAAATTTTCAATTAATTCATTAATAATTTTATAATCCAAATTAATGTTTAAGAAGGGTAATTTTTTTTTTACTGTAAGAGATGCAGTTGTTTCCCCAGATGCTCATGCTCGTGGATGTATTCGTAAGCACTCTCTCGTTCACTACATTACGTCATTAATATAGAATTTAATATCAGGGTAAATGCAATGTGTTATATATATATATTTTTTTAATTAGCCGCGTTCAAAAAAGCAATCACCGAGTACATTTTATTTGAAAATGAAAGTTTTTGAACGCCAAATATTTATTTAATTTTTTAGAAACCTGTGTAATTCGTCGCATTTGTCGTCGTATTGAGTCCGCATCCGGTTCAAATCGCTGTTGAGGAGGGCGATGTTAGTTTGAGTGTCGACCAGTGACATCCTTAATTTCCGATTTTCGGTGGAAGCTTCTTCCAAGCGCTGTTGCATCTTTTTCATACGCCCGTCTTCGTCTCGATCCTTGTTCATTATAGTGTCGAACTAAAAGTAAACAATGTTTTTTTTTTTTTCGTTTTTTTTTTTTGGAGGAGGAGCAGGAGTAGAAAAAGAGACAGAGAAGTTTATACAGTAAAATTATTTTTTAAGGGAAATAATATTCTTTTTTTTAAAGAAACTAAACTGTTTGAAAGAGTTTCAGATGAGTTTGAAGCTCATTCATCTCGCATTCCATCTTTTCTTTTAAAGCTTGTCGTTCCAATTCAGCTTCCGATCTCACCTACGTGGGGAACAATTGAAAAATAAAAGATGTAAAAATGTTGGTTCGTTACATTAAACGATCAATTATAATGCCATTAAAAATGATAAAAAATAAAGGTAAACAAAGTTGCATTTATTGTAATAAAAGGTTAATATAAAATCTTTTGAATTTTGACCTCGCGTGGTTTTTTGTAGTTTTAACCAAATAATCGATTTATTGACCTTTTTTTTTAATAATGCATATTTGTTTACAGAATATCATTTTTTAAACGGTTGATTGACCTAAGCATGAGCGTGTCAATAATTTTATTTGTTTATTTTTAACCTTTATAAAGGTAATTTTACCGGAACTTTATTTCACCTTTTGCCTTATACTTTCTTCCATTTTCGACACTTGAGAATCGATTTCCTCTTCAATTTCTCTCAGCTGTTTTTCGTGTTTTTCTTTTTCTCTAATCAAAAAAAAAATTTTATTCAACATAAAATTCTAATTAAAAGAAAGAAAAAAATTACGATTTATAAACTTCTTCTAAGCGAACATTTTCCTGTTTCAATTTCTCTATGTCGGTCATTAAACTTTTGACCACTGTCTGAATACAGCTGGCCAGTTTAGGCGAAGTGGACATGGCTTGAAGGACATCTTCGATCTCGTCCAATTCGTAAACGTCCGGGCGTTGAGTGATGATGGGCGGGGGTCGATGTCGATGAGAAGAAGAAGTGGTAGTAGGAGCTTTATCTCGGTTGGCGAACTCTCGGAACCCTTCGGCGAAGTCGTGAAAGTCAATGAGCCCGTTCTGATCCCGATCCAAATCCTTGAAAAGGGATTCGGCATCCGCCCCGCTCATCCCTAAACCTTTGCAGATCTCGCAAAGGTCGTCTCGACCGATGAAACCGCTGCCTTTCGTGTCGCAAGCGTTGAACAGCTGCAAAAGGTCATCCTCGACGTTTCCGCTTTTCCCGGCTTTAGGACTCGTCATGGCACCATCCAAAAATCCTCAATCAATAATTTTTTTAAAAAAAAATAATAATAGTTACTTTTAAATCTGTTAAAAACAAACTTTTTTTCACCCCGTCTTTATTCTACTGTATATTTTAATAAAATAATATTCGAATTTATTGATTTTGAAAAAAATTAGGTAATGACCCATATACAGTTTAATATACAATGTGAAGTGCAGAGGTTATAAAGCCAATTCAAATAATGCAAAGTTTAGGACAAAAATAATAATACTGTAGTAGTAATAATAATAATAAAATGCATGTGCAACTGACACATATGTTTTTATAAAATATGTATACAGTATTATTTTTTTTTTATTGAGCAATACATATAAAAATTCTATTTTAAAACTCAATAATTATTTACAATTTTTTTTTTTGTAACGCAATTTTTAAAAGTATTATCTTGTACCTATTTTTTAAATAAGTTTTTAACCAAATATTGCATTACCGTATCTTTTTTTTTTTTTTGAAAAAAATAAATAAATAAATAAAATAAAATTTTTCATATGCACCAATTTTCATCAAGTTAAAACGCAATTAATGCAATTTTTTTTTTTTAATTAATTAGATTCTTTTCTTAAAATTTTATCATGTACTGTACGGTATACTTTTCTCCTCAATTCTTTGTATTTAAAAATCGTTTTCAATAGAATTTTAAAAGCCCTTATTAAATAAATAAAATTACTGTAACTTTTAAAAAGCGAGTGAACGTATTTTCACGAACTAATAAATAATGCAAAAATTTAAAAATTAGTTTTTAAACTAAATAAAATAATTTCTACATAGAAACATGAATAATTTGTATGCATTATTCCAAAAAAAAATAAAACTGAAATCTTGCATCAAAAGAACTCGCAATTTATGCTTATAAATTTCAATTTTACACCTAAGCATATGCTGGAAAAATTAAGTTTCGCTCTCTATACGTAACTCTTTTCCACTTTTATTAAAACCAAGAAAAAAATTAATGCAACTTACCTTTTTGTAATTGACTGCAGCGCTTAATAAAAAAAAATTATTAACTAATATCCTAATGTAAAGCGAGGCTTGTAGGTGAGTGGGTCATTTATTCCCTCATCAAACTGGGTCTGGGACAAATATTAATAACAACCAAAAAAAAAAAAAACATAAGAGAAGATGATCCGAAACAATAAAAAAGATGTCGGAAAGTTTCACCATATGTTAACAAACTTAAGCTCCGCCCATCTCATCTCTCAACTTTATACCGGGGTGCTCCGGCGTCGTTCGCTTCAAACTCCGAACTAGAACTAGTTTCAAACTCCGAACATTCACGAGCTCGCTAAAAATTCGTGTACACACTTTCGATTGGTTGTTTCCCTCCTCCTCTAACCTCCACCCATCTTTCCTATTAATATTAATCCTGACTGTGTCACATATATATTTTTCGCGCGCGTGCGTTTTTGTTACACTTTTGTGTGACCTGGCCTTGCACTCGCTTTTCTATTTACTGTATTTTTTTTTTTCGAAAAAAAAAAAAAAAAACACCTGGCAAAATGTTTAATGAGAGGAGAGCAAGTGTGTCGAATGATGAGTAATAGGGGATGAGGTGGTGAGGGGAGAATTTCGTCGGGTAGAGATCGAGGGATTTCACTACTGTATTATTGAGGGAGGCAATTATTATTATTATTTTCTTTTGTAAACACAAACTTGCTACTTTTGTGAATGACACAACTAAAAAGCGCTTGTAGTAGGTCAAAAACACTGATATTAAAATTTTATTTTACTGTCGTTTCGATTACATTATTAATAGCCTTAATAGGTCATGTTCTTACTGTCCGATCAGCGTTTAAAATACTCAATAAAAACATAAACAAATTGTAACTTTTTAAATTACATTATTCAAATTAAAAATTTTAAAATAGGGGTTTTTGGTCATAATTTTAGGAACGAAGCGTGTTGAAATTGCATAGCTTTCAAATCTTAATGATTTGAACATGCAAAAATTTTATATTAAAATTTAGCTTTTTTAAACACAAAAATTATTATTTTTAAGTTATAAAATAATATTAAAAACTATTTTAAGTAACCAAATTATAATTAAAACAAAAAAAGTTTAAAGACTTTTAAAGTTTTTTTAATGATGAAAAATCAATAAAATATAATCGGATAGGTTTAATCCGACACTGAGAAAGTTATTTAAATCTCAAACTTTTTACTGTCAATTTAATGGACCAAAAAATCGTTTAAAATGATGTTAGCCTAATTATAATTTTTTAAATAATAAAAACAATTTTTAGTGAATGCTTTTCTTTATTATTAATATTATCACGTTGTGCTAAATAAATTAACGCAAAAAGCAAATTTGTATACCGTAACCCAAACAAAATATCTCATTTTTTTTTTCCCCCCAGTAAAAAAGTTGTTCAAATCGACTTCTCTCATTCACAATTAAATTTATCTGTCTTTCTTGCCTCCATTAGTAGCTTCAATTTTTCCATTTTCGAGTGAAACCGGTGATCCGTTCACGATAGCTTTCCCTGCGATTGGACCATTTAAATTGGTGGATGATGGGTCATCGCGATAGCCATTAGGATTCATGGATTGCCACTTCCAGAAATCTTTACCTAATTTACAGTAAATTATAATTATTAATTGATTATTGCAATTATTGGACTACTGTATAATGATAACACGTACACATCTGATTCAAATCTCTATTAGCGGTCCAATTGAGTTCTTTCTGAGCCAAAGAAGAATCCGCATACATGGTTGCCACATCTCCTGAGCGACGGTCTAAGATGCTATATTTCACCTTTTTCAACAAAATAAAAAAAAAAAAAATTTTAATACGTCAAGTAGGAATTTTGTTAAACTTTCATAATAATAAATAAGGTCGACAATAAATTTAAATGTTTGAAATGATCCCGCTGAGATTATTAACATTACTGTATAGTGCACATGCGTACTAGATTTTACTGGGTTAATAAGTTTGCCAATACAGTAGTAACTAAATTATAAACGCAAAAAAAAAGTGGATGATGCAAGCAATTAAATTTAAAAATACGTAAAGTGTTTTAAAGAATGCTTTTGCAAAGCCAAAAATTGCTTTATGACAAATTTTTATTGCGTCTACTAGCCATTTTTTTAATTAAAGATGTAATATGCCCTTTGGATTGTGATAAAAGTAACCTATTATCACCAACCTATTAATACCAAATTACTTTGAACATTTATTTATCTAAAATAAATCGTGACTTACAGTTCTTTCACTCGCTTTTTCAAAAGCTACGATTAGTTGCATGACTGACACTCCAATTCCTGTTCCTAAATTGTACACCTTCAAAAAAATAAACAGAAAAATTTTAAAATAATTTATTTAGCTTTCTTTTCGGCATAACTCTACTGTACTTTGTAGCTGACATTTCCATTTTTGATTTTTTCAAGCGCAGCTACATGACCGCTGGCTAAATCCATCACGTGGATATAGTCTCGAACACCTAGGTTACATTTTTCATTTGTTTATATCCATTTTTAATTTTTAATGGTTTCATGTATTCACCAGTTCCGTCCAGCGTGTCGTAATCTCCGCCAAATATGGTCAGCTCTGGTTTCTTCCCGATAGCCACTTGAGCCATGTACGGCATGAGATTGGTATAAGGTTTGGTGGGGTCTTCCCCAATCAGCCCGGAACTGTGCGCTCCCACCGGGTTAAAGTACCTCAGAGAAATGACGCTCCATTGAGGATCGGCGTGAGTTAGATCGGTCAGCATTTCTTCGATCAGATATTTGGTTCGTCCGTAAACGCTGGTCACTTTTCCGATGGGATGTTCCTCGGTGATGGGGAGGAAGGTGGGGTCACCGTACACGCAACACGAACTCGAAAATACCAGTTTCAACACATTATGCTTCTTCATTACCTGAAAAAAATATTTAAGTGACATAAACAAAAACAAAAAACCTTTAAAATTTTATATTTTTAACCTCTAACATGTTGATAGTGCCCACAACATTGTTTTTATAATAGAGGAGAGGGTCTTGCATGGATTCACCAACGGCTTTCATGGCCGCAAAATGGACCACAAAATCTATTTTATGCTAAATACAAAAAAAAAAAAAAATTAAGAAAAAATATTAAAAATTCCCAGAAAGTAGGGAATCTGGACAGGCTGTAATTACATATTACTTTTAAAAAGATATCATCCAACCCCTGTTTATCCAGCATATCGCAGGGATAGAATGTTACGCGTTTCCCCGTAATTTGTTCGCATCTTAACAGACTAGGAGCGCTGCCGAGTTCTCCTTATAAAATGAATAGCAACGTTAAAGATTGAGGTTTTCAATGGAGAAAACTGATAATAAATATTTACCAGTGACGGAGTTGGCGAAGTTATCAACGGCGATAACGTCGTACCCAGCTTCGATCAGCTCGATCACGCAATGACTCCCGATATATCCGGCTCCACCGGTCACGAACACTGTCTTTCCACTTCCTTGGCTCATGTTGTCGGATCCACTGCCACATAAAACACGGAATTAAAATAGAAAAATCAAGCAAAACGAATTAAAAATGCATAAAACGTAAGCTACAGGAAATTGATGTGATGCCAGCTGATGGCGAAATAAATTGCTACGACGACCTTCAATTTAATGTTTTATTAAGAGAGAAAAAAAAAAAAAAAAGAAATGCTTGTAAATAATAATAATGATGGCATGGCTTTGGAATTTTTTTTTATTTTATTATTCTCGTGTTTAGGGTTTAAAAATGGCTAAGTCAAAACACAAAAAAAACATGCATAAAAACATTAAAATTTTTAGATTAAAATACTATAAAAATCTGTTTTTTTTTTTTTTTTTTACAATTTATACCATAATATTGTCATTCACAAAACCATCAACATCAATTCTTTTTTAAGTTTGGTTCAGCAGAAAAATTGATTTTTTGAACAAAAATAGAAAGCAGAAATCTAAAATAAAAAAATATGTAGATTTTAATTACATTTACTGTATTATTATTTTTTTTCATTTTGATAACTTTCAGTTTTTATTTTTTGCTCTTGATATTAAGAAAATTTCTCGTCTATACTCGTAAATTGCTCGTCTAATCATGTTGCCGATTCAAATCTCTTAACTGTCGAAAAATTAATGATCAGTAAACATATGAAATGCAGTTTGGCTAACTTTTTGTTGAACCACCGTATATAAATATTTGTTTCAAAAATTTTAAAATAATTAGCCAAAATAAAATAAGAAAAATTATTTAATTTTATAATTATTAGACGGTATTAAAAAAAAATACTTGTGGAAAAAACATAATTAGGAATTATTCGAAAATGAAGTTTTAAATTAAAAAAATCAATTCGAAAAATTCAAGAAAAAAACTTTTTTCTTTTCTAAATCCTTAAAATTTTTACTTAATAAAAGAAACTCACCAGACAAATTTCTCGGATGTTCCACTGACCGAATGTTCCACTGACTCGAATGAAGTTGAAGCCTCTGTTCAGAACGCCTCGGTTTAAGAAAGAAAAGATGACGCACCTGTTACACCTCTTCTACTTTTTTTTTTTTTTTTTTTCACAAACACCTTTTTCGAAAAAATATTTCGAAATCGTTTAAAATATTTCTAGAAGAGATTTATTTTCTTTTTTCTACTAAAAGTTTCTTGACTAGACAGTTATTATTGTAAAAACAAATGAGGAGAAATTTAAGTTTCCACGTAGGCTACACCAACCACTACGTATGGCAGGAGCAAATGTAGTGTCACTGGGCAAACACAGCTCCGAACATTTCCATACGCAGCTGTTACTTATAATTTCGTTCGATCTCTGCTCCGAGTGTTCACACTTGTTGTTTTTAGGGATATGAGTGGGTAGTGGGAGGGCGAAAAAGAGAGGAAACCGGGAATGGATAAGGCAAAAGTGAACATTTGAGAAGTTTAGTGACCTCATTTTTTATTTTCTCTTCTTTCAATGCTAAAAACCGCTTTGCCATATAATATACTGTTTAGAAATACTGTAAGTACATGTACACTACTGTATTTCAAACACTTTTTCATCGAAATTGCGCATATTGTGTAGTATACTTTTATTGCTCATATTTTTTGTTATTTATACAAATTTTATTTTATGATGAAATTCACCAGAAGGAGATATCCATTTTTATCGAAGGGTAGAATATAGATAATTTAAAGCTACCAATTTGTGTCATCATTACAATGCTAAGAATCAATCATTTAATTTTCATCAGCAACTTTAAAAATGAATGATGCAAAAAGAATTACAGTCCTAAAAGTTAATAATTTAAGAATATGAATACAGTGTTTAAAATAAAAATGTAAATTGGGCAAAAATTCATTATACCCTAAAACCAAAATTATTAAATATTATAAACACATTTTTTTCTTACCAGTAATGTGTTTAATTTATTTACTTTTAAAAATTTAAAGCATGGAAGTACATGTACTGAAAACTTCAGCCTTCACAGCCAAAGCTGATTAGCAGCAGGGCCACTCCAGCTTTGGAACCGCATGATGTCATATTGAAATCCTCGGCCAATATGGCCGAGCCGATTCCCAGCAAGGCCACTTAAGCTTTCAAACTATGCCAAATGAAATTTTTAGCGACATGGCCGAGCCAATTCCCGGCAAGGCCACTTTGTTTAGCGACATGGCCGAGCCAATTCCCAGCAAGGCCACTTTGTTTAGCCAACATGGCCGAGCCGATTCCCGGCAAGGCCACTTTGTTTAGCCAACATGGCAGAGC
>JAQGAZ010001012.1:0-38575 GCA_034692225.1 Polydesmus complanatus
CCACCAGCTCATTAAGGATTCAATGTTAATTCTCCTATTTTAGGTTGACCTATTATAATTATAATAAAAAAATATATGCCATCTTTTTTTCATTACACATTCAATTTTTTTTAAAAAAAAAAAACAACCAAAGTACAGTACAGTACATGTATTAGGAAATATAATCTAACCGAACGTAGTTTCTATTTTAAGATAGATTTTTAATTTATTTTCTAAACCGAAAACTTTTTAAAAAAATTTGTGGAATCCGAAAAAAATAAACCATCGATTTTTGCTTTAGTTTCGAAAATGTTTTTCCTCCAGCTGACCCACCCTCCCCTCCTCCCAACGTCATTTTTCTCAAAAATGCTTTAATTTTCCCGTCCCAAAAATTATTTGAATTTGTAATCTTAATTTAAAAGCATTTTACAGTGTATGAACACGCATTTTGAAAGTAAATAAAAAATTTGAATCAATTTTAAATAAGAACTAAAATTTAACTGCAATTTAATAATTATATGACATCTCAAATCGACATTTTGCATCCAAAATTACCTTTAAGCGACAACAGCTGTTTTAAGTTAACGAATGTTGCTACTCATTTCCCTTAGAATTATTATTATTATCTCGATGTTAAAATTATCCCACCCTATAACTCACCTTCAAAACATTTGCTATATTACAGAAACGCCGTCAATATAGACAAATCAAACTACTGTACAATCATGTATAACAAACAATCGCGTATAAAACACTTAACAATAATATTATTGGTTGTTTTCATATGCAACAAATTCACTTCTGGTTTTTACAATATTGTTTTAGCAAAATTCAATGACTACTAATTTTTATTTAAACTAGACTTTAGGTTTGAACTTTGAACTTTTTGAAGTTTGTTTCACTCATTAAAAATGCAGTCGATTGAAAAATATTTTAATAAACTAAAACTTTTTCAGCTTATTTCTCACTGAAAAACCGTTTGATTATTTCATATTTTGCAACGAACTATTTTCTTTTTTTTTTATTTAAAAAAAAAAAAAATTAGTAACGTCCAACTTTGAATAAAAACCATGAAATACTAAACTTTTAAAGTAAACGAATAAATGTTGTACACCTTAAAACAATAATTATTTACAAATTAATATTGTTTCAATTTGCAAATCTTTCAGGCATAAAAATCAATTAATGTTATTTTAACAATGAAATCTTTCTCTTGTTTTTTTTTTTTAGCAAAATTTTACAAAGAAAAAAAAAAAAAAAAAAAGATTGCAGTTAATGAGTTTCACTTTTATGCCACAAAATGTCATCAACGTTTCACTTAACAATAAATTATACTGTTTCTTCTTATTAACAAAATAATAATGATTTTTGTTTAAATCTTTGTTGTAGCAAAGTAAGTTTAAAAAAATTTTAATGTTTTCTTTTTTTTTTTTTTTCAATTAAAAATATTTTTTTTTTGTTTTTTTTTTTGAAATCACAATATTTTTATTGTTTTCATTTTTGAATAAAATAATTTTATATGATGTATTGTAATTTAGTGTAAAAGAATGGATAGCATAATTATGGACGTGCATAAGGGAAGAAGATATGCCCACTTTACCTCGGTATAGAAATCCAAATGTAGTTGTTTGCTTTTCATTTCCGTTTCTCTTCTTCTCTCTCTCTCTTTTAAACGCTAATAAAGTGTTTTTTTTTCTTTCCAGAAGCCCTTTCTATAACGATTAGTATTATTAATTGGATGTGTATGTGCGACTTCCACGAGGAATTTAGGCATCGAAACTTCCACTTTCTTCAACTTCCTCGATTGGTTCAGTTATTGCAAGAGATTCAAGCTCCAATTTATCACGTTGCCATTGTTCACGAACCTAGAATATCGTATATAATAATTATTAAAAAAAAAATTTGTAAGCAATAAAAATAAGTTTTCAGTTCTTTGACTAATTAGAGTTAATAATTATAAAAATTTAAACTCACAAAAACAACAGTCTCTAACGTTATTTTTTTTGTCATTACTATTCAGACTGAATAAATTCACGTGTTATTTCAAACATGTTTTAAGAAAAAAAAAATCTTAAAAGTATTATATCACACAAATAACTTCACCAACACACACGTCAATAAATTTAAAGTGATTTGAAAACAAATAAAAGAGTTGTTAAGCAACCAACTGCAAGTTTGTTTACAATTTTCCAAGGTTTGTTTACAAACTTAAAACTGCAATTTTTTTTATAAAAAATGAAATTTCAGCAGCAAATTGCTAACAAATTTAATTAATTTCATTAATTAAAGCCTTCAATATTTAGTAATTATCTCATCATCATCATTAAATTCTGTATTATTGATTGATTGAATCAAATAATAATTTGTGTTTCGAATTGCACGTACAGTATTAGAAATACACATTACTAGTAAATAATTTTTTAAAAAATAATGTTATTACGTAATAGTAAAACTCACTATTAATTAAACATTTGCAAACAATCTACCACTTTTTTTTTGAAACATTAAGAAACTTAACATTAATAAACATTTTTAAAAGTTCACGATTGGAGTCAACTTCTATAGTTTATCGCTTAAAAAAATGTATTCTGAATTTTGAATATTAAACAGTTTAATAAATTAACTATTTTATCTGTTTAATTCATCTTAAAAAAATGTATTTAAGAAAATTAAGATCATTGCACATAATTTGCAAACTGACATTATTAATGTTAATTACCTATTCAAATAATCAAATCACAGCAATCAACGTTACAAAACAAACGTAATAAATGAGTTTTACTATTCAAGCAAACTATCTTAACAAATAACTATCTTAAAATAAATAAAATAAAAAACTAAAAATACCTACAAAACAAAAAATAAATGTACAGTCGAGAACCAGCTCAGGAGTCGGCTTCATCAATGGTCGCCGTTCTTAACCGGTTCTCATTCCACTGTTTGCGTAGCTAAGTTTGCAACATAAGAAGAAAATAACAAACAAAAAAAAAATAATAATAAAATAAACATTCCACAACTAATAAAATCTACATTTACAAAAATAAACACTCGTATAATAATTATTATTTCATGCTAAAGTTTTCATGCAAATAATGATTGCAAACTAGTATTAGCAAAAGAAAACCCATTCAATTACATTACCTCGTCGGTTAAAATATTAATCCTTCCTTCTAATTTAGGCTCTAATTTACAAGTCTCCCTTTCAATATCGTCCAGAGAAGTCTGACGTCGAAATAACGAACGTTTGGAGTTAGCATCCAGACTGGCGCCCCGGCGTAAGGGATGAGACGTAATAGCCGGAACATTGCCTTCCCACATTTTCACAACGCTATGTCTAAATTATTAAGTGATATTAAGCATTAACTAAAAACTATAACACAATATTTTCAATAAGCACCTTCGAGATAAACAGACTAAACTTTGACGATGACGCGATCTGCAAGGAGTGACACCGCTGAACACTTTGATGGCATGAAAGTGATTTTGGACGGCTGTGCATAACTCCGGACTCGATTCGTCATCTTGCTGCAAATATTAATTATTTATTTATTTTTTTTGCAAGTTATAAAGATTAAATTAAACTTAGTGTGACATAAAAGTAATGTGACCGTTTTTATAACAAAGATTCAAATCATTGCTGGCTCTTTTAAAGAAGATCTACGTCTAGTGATGAACTTCTCAGCAAAAGAGACTCCTCTCTCACTCTTGGCGACAGTTCTGGAACTCTAAAAGTGAAAATGTGCATTTGGTAGGTCTGAAGAGTAGCAAAATTTTGGGCTTCATTGAAAAAATTTTTTTTTGCTTCAAAAACTCAGATAATTTTAAATGTTTGCATGTTTCCAGAGTTTCAGAATTGTTAGGTAAGAGTAGGGAGCAGGTTCTCCTTTGAGAAGTAGCTTTCGTAGACATCTACTTTGAAGGTGTCGGCATTGATTTGAATCTTTTTAATAAATTTTATTATATAAAATATTATATAGGTACACAACTTACGAGAACTTCGCATTCTTTTAAAACATCGTAACCATCTTTACCACTCTGCATATACGCTTTTGTAACCAAACGATATTTCTATCATGAACGGAAAAAAAAAATTAGATATCCGTTAATTATAATACAAGCAAGTAAAAATAAACAAGGTGAACGAATTAAAAATGATCAACTGTCGATGTAAAAAAAACTTATAGAGTAGGCAAAAATAGTCTTCAAAATTTAGTTGATCATTTTTACTTCCTATAGTTTCGATTAATCCTCACGTACTCCTTCTAGATTGAGATATTCGTCGCCTATTTTGACAAAAGCTGGGTCTATCCGATTTCCGGGTGGCTTGGTCGGATCGAAAGCGAAGCTAATTCCTGCTACTTGAGGAAATCTTCCTTCGAGTTTGGGGTATTGCGACACCGAGTTCTCCAATACCGTTATCAGCTGTTTGCCTAAGATACTCAAAACTACTAACGGATCCAAAAACGGCAGGATCATACACAGATCTCTTCGTTTGAATTCGCCTTTCGGATGAATGGCGTCGGAACGTAAGGTACCAGAATTTAATAAAGCTAAGTCGGCGTGGGTCGACGATAACATCACGTCGCAAACAAAATTACCTAATAAGATTATAAAAATTAATATATTTTTTTTAAAATAAATTAAGCTAAATCGCGAGCCGCGGCAAACCTAAATTTGTTTCGGATGTTCGGACACTGGAAAATAAACCATCGAGATCCACTCCGAATATTCCCAACACTTCGTCCATTTTGCCTTCAACAACACCTAAATTAGACGAATTAAGAGATTAAAAGTTTGTTCGGGGGGAAATAACTTTAATTATTAAATTTCACTTGAATATTTTTCTAATTGTTGCTTTAAATCCTCGTCTTCCTCGTATTTACTCGTTACTGTCACTTCTTCTATATCAATTTCAAATTTACTAAGGTTGAATGTTATTGTAATTTTCGACATCTGCCGAAAATCGGTTCCACTTTTGATTATATATTTTCCGTTTACCTATTAAAACATTTATTAAAATACTATCTTATAATAACTTGAATTTTTTGCTTACTTTTTTAATTTCATAAACGTGGTCATGTCCTCCTAAGATGAGGTCAATTTCATCGACATTTTCGGCCAACCGAACGTCATTCGGCGTCCTCATGTGAGTCAAGGCAATAACAAAATCCACTCCTTGCTATTTGGATAGAAAACAAAATAGGGTATTTTATTCATGAAATTCCGAAACAAAAATTTAAATTCCTAATTTTACTTGATCTTTTAGCTGTCTGGCTAACTTCCTTCCTTCTTGAACAAAATCTAAATAAGTCACTTCATCGGGGTCGATGGTGGCCAAGGTTGCCAACCATTCGAACTCGACTAATCCGATCAAACCGATCTGTCAACCCGATAATAAAAAGTAATAAAAAAAAAAAAAAACTCCATTAAAAACGATACGGCTGATGAAATTGCGATGGGAATACTGTACTTTTTTGCCGGCCCATTCGATTATATGCGTCGTTAAACCTTCGGCTAAGGATCGTTTAGTCTCGTTATCAATCACATTGCTCATCAACCAAGGGAAGTGAGTTAATTTGGAGAAATTAACTAAACTATCGATTCCATAATCTATAAAAAAAAATAATTATTAACTTTTATACGCAACTTTTCGAAGAAATCATAAAAAATCTCGTTAAAAGAATCATATTAATAAAAATGCGAAATCAATATTAAAAATAATTAAATAAATACTTTAAAAAAAATCCTGATCGAAAATAAATATTTGGAAAGACATATTAAAAAATGTAAGCTTTTTTGGATCAAAATTTATAATTTTTTTAACGAATTTACTGAATTTTACAAACCAAAATCGTGATTTCCAAATACGGCGCAATGAACGTTGCAAGCATTTAGTACAGGAACCATCTGTTCTCCTTTGGTAAAAGTGCTCACTATACATAAAAAAAAATAAAATCACATAACAATAAACAACAATGAAAATTAATAAAAAATTCTCTTACTCATTGAAGGGGCGAAAATATCCCCGCTAAACAACACAAGTGGATTATCATTGTGAAATGATTTAATAACGTTGACGAATCTGGCGGCTCCTCCAACCGGCTCTCGCGGTTGGGCTTCCACGTTGTAACAATCGTTAAAATGAATGATGGTAATAACGCCATCCTGTGTTGTTGCTGGTGATGGTTGTTCTTCAGAAGGCATCCTGCGAATTAATTTCCGTTGCACGGAAATAAACCCACCTCAAACGTTGAAACGAAGAAAATGAAAGGGGAAACAACAAAAACGAAGAAACGGCGGTTGTGAGTTATCCTCCGATTAAGAAGCTGCGTAAACCCAAAATAAAATAAATAAATAAATAAAAACAACAAAATTAATTAATTATACACCAAACACTTTGTCGCCAGGAAGCAATATTACGTCAACAATTAAGTTGACGGGAAATGAATACATGTTCAATGTACTACTTTTCATACGGTGATACAAAACTAACACCGCACAAACACGTTACGATAACTCATTCATTCATGAATAATCAGCTGATCGAGAGATAAAAAAAAAATGATAGGATAAATATTATTTCGGGTCGGGGTTATTTGAACTCAACTTCCTCTTTGCTTATTCACCGTAAACATTTAACGCAATTTTTTTTTTTCATACTAAAGATATAAAACGCATGGCATATAATAGCACATTTTTTTTCGCATGAAAACAGCTGATTTTATTTATAGCCTAAAGCAATAAAATATTAAGATAAAAAAAATAACCTCCCTCGTTATTATAATAACAATAATAGCTATAAATTCGTAGATCAATTCCAAAAATTATTCAACTCAAACGCTGAACTGTACTTTCAATTTTTTTAAAAATACAGCGGAAAAAAATTAAGAAATAAGATAATAAAAATTGCTTTTTTTTAATAAATTTCGAACTCTTAATAGATACGAGTCACGCCTGCTGGTGTTGGTACTGAATAGATCGTGAAAGTGCTTTTCGAGAGTTATTATTGAGAAGTAGGAAGTGCGACCCAAATATGACCGAGAATAGCGAAAAAAAAATCATCTTCGATTTTTCTCCCATTAAATATAATAAATATAAATACCAGTTTGAAGACTTTCCTATAACTAACTCATCCACTTCAACTCATCACTTAATAATGTACAAACTGCTTCATAGTTATTATTATTGAATATTGAGAAATGATAAATTAAGATTTAGATGAGTGATGATTATAACCGCATCGATTATAAGAACTAATTAGGGAGATATAAAACGGGAGGTACGTATAATATTCTGTACATAGTATATTGTTTATTTAACAATATATTTTGTAAAACATATTATGCCTAGCACATTTCCTCGATGCATATTATTTCATCAGGGGAAACCCCTTAAAAAAACCGCTGTTTGGATAACCAACGGTTCGGTTAACCATTGTTCCAACTTCCAAGAAAAGGTAAACATCATTTTTATTTACATGTTTAATGTATTTGTTTCATTTTGCATAACGGTACAAAATCCCATATTTAAAAAAAAAATATATATCTTTTAACATTAAAGATAGCATTAAATTTTATCAGCCAGGCGTAAATAACTTTTGTAAATAAAAAAAAAAAATATGCTTTTAATCAATAATAAAAAAATCAATTTAATACTCCAAAAAAAGTAAATGTTTTTAATGTGAAATTTGAAAAAAAGCATAAAAATTTCGATAACTTTACTACCAGTAATTAAATTTTGATTTTAAAAAAATCAAAGTGCAAATATTAAAAAATAATTTTAATTTTAAATTTAAATTTAAAAAAAAAAAAAATTGAATCCGATATCTCAAGAATAAAAAATTTTCCATTTATAAAATGTTGAAATAATCCACAAAAAAAAAAAATGTATTAATTCGTCCTAGATTTCGTGTCTAGTAAATAAATGTTTTTTCGTCATGTCCAAAAGTCTTTTATTTTTACTCAGCTTGAAAATTGACCACGCTATTAATAGTTATTATCTTAAATCTCGGAACCAATTAAGACGATTGGCTGTCTAAACGCAGCTGTCTCTATTACACACACTCAACATCCAAACAGCAGCGGTTATTTATAAAAATGACAAAATATCATCATCATCCTCATCGCGACCCCATCTCCATTTCCATTGAAATGAAACGGATCAAACGTCAACTCGACTGCATCATCTCATGTTATTCTCGACTCAAATTAATTTTTTTTTCCCCCGTGACATTCGCAAAATACCAACAACCGAATAAATAAATATCGTAAAAAACAAATAATATAAACTACAGTATTTAAAAAAAAATAATAAATAATAATAACACATTAATTTGTGACGTATGGAAACGCCCGCGCGTAAAAACATAAACAATTCTCCGCAAGGTCGCAATTATTTTTTTTTTGTTTTTCTTTTTTGCGGAGAGAATAATAATAAAAAATTTGAAAACCAACAAGCCAAAATACAATAGACGTGTGAGTGTCAAAAGTGGTTAACTACATGCAGATACTGTACTTCCATCACTTCAATTATGTATGGAGGAAGTGGTGGAAATTCCGCATCGAAGTAACTTTTTTTTTTCTGCTTTCGGAATAAAAATGATAAATAAATAAATCGCCACTCTTATCATTCTGAAGGATGAAAGAAAATAAAAAAAAATAAGATTGGACTTGGAAGCTTTTTACCACTTCGAAAATATATAGGTTGGCTGGCTTTTTGCCATACAAAATATATTAAGACAGGAAGCCCTGGCTGTAACAACCCAGACTCGAAATATACACACAAATCTCTCATTATCAAAAACACATAATATAAATAGATTTTTTTTTAAATAAAAAAAATAATTATCAAAAACGGGTAAAAATAGATTTTTTTTATCAAAAAAATAAAAAATAATAAGATAAACAAATTCAAAAAAAAAATAAACAATAAATTAATTTAAATAAATTCCTGGAAAATCTTAATTTTTTAAAGCGAAATAATTATATCGATGTGTGGTGACTTACCCGCCATTGACGAATGATTGACCGGGTATAATAGGTCACACATCGAAGGACGTTTCCCGATGTATGGAGACCGCGTCAAAAATTATTCTAATACCCGATAATTATTATTACAAATAATTTTTCCCATTTGACTTCTCTGTTGTTGTGATCGATCGCGATTGAACAATCCTCTCTTCGAGGGTTTTTTTTTTTTTTTGATTATTTTTATGTAACGCACGCGTTGGAGAGAGTGACAGTAGAGATAACTCGGATAGAAAGCCGATTACCAATGCGAGTGGAGAGAAGAAAAAAAATCGTTACGGATAATAATATTCAACTTTAACGTTTCGATCTTATTTTTTTTTTTTCTTTCCCACCGTCAGTACCAGTAATGCAGTAGAGAATTACCGAATTCGACGTTTTGGGAGAGTCGGCGAAGAAATAAGCAGCGACTTTTATATAGCGTGCGGTGAAGGCTCGAGTGTGAATGTGGCTTAGGGAGAGCCTATTATTTGCGTTGCGAAGGGTGCGAACACATTTCTCGTTCGTTATTATTATACAACACACACACCCTCAGGAAAATGTAGCGCATGCGCAGTTTAATCGCCGATTTTGATTGCATTTTCAAATGCAAGAAAAAAAAATTAAAATTTAATAATAAAAGTTAGTAAACATATTACGGTAATGGATTAGTTAATAGTGTTTACTTTGTATTACCGGTAATTACCTAGTTTGTTTATTTTTAAATAAATAAAAAAAAAATCTGCGCAAAAATATTATTAAATTTCAGGTAAAAACATAAAAAGTTCTGAAAACTAATTAATAATTTATTGATTAATTTTGTAAACTAAATTATATTCAACTTTTAAATATGTAATTAACGTTTACTGTTTAAATATTTAATTTCGTCATTCAAATTAACTTTTTAATTAGATGCAAAAAAATAATGATAATATGACGCGCATGCGCAGTTATATTGGGATTTTTCACATTGTTGCGTGAAATTATTATTTTTTAATTATTTAACGTAATTATGGAATTTTTTTTTCTTCCCCAAATGAATAAAATTCTATTAATTCAACTTTTGCACATTTTAATTATCAATTTAATTTTCTCGTATAAAACATTACTCGAGAAATTCAAATTGTAATTTTTTAATTACTATTAATTTTTAACTGTTTATTAAAACGTAAAATATTATTGCGCATGCGCGCCGATTGTTTATATTAATTTGAGACGAAACAGCTGTCTAGAACGATTAAAAAAACTTGTTTTCAATTTTTTTTCTTTGTTAATTTCTAATTTTTTTTTTTATTTAAAGAGTTACAGTAATTTATTTGCTAATCGCAGTTATATTTTATTTTCTTTATATTATTTTAATTTGCTCATCATTATTATTCAAATTTTATATATTAAAAAAATAAATAAATAATAACTTAACGGTTAATTTTAAATTTCAATTTATGCAGTAATAAATTAATAATAATTATTATTATGTAAATAAAAGCTTTCTTTAACGAGTTGAAATTGTCGGCATCCCACATACAACCGCGCATAATCATTTTTCTCATTTATTATTTTTTTTTTGAGTAAAATAAAAAAAAAAAAAAAATACCAACGCAGTATAAACAGTAATAATTATTAACTAAACTGTTCCGAGATGATTTTTACACGCTTTTCCTTTAATCTATGTCACGCTTTTTCGCACGCTACAAAAATAATTAATGTTCCACTCCAAGACAAATGCGATTTGTCGTTGAAAGAAAAAATATAATAATATTATACAGCGTAATAACATAGTTACTTGGTAGACCAAAATAACGAGAAATCAATTGGATTTTTTTAAAAAAAAAAATACAGTTTAAATATCAAACTTCGCCAAATAATTTGTAACTAACTTCACATAAAAAAAACAACTTTCATTTTTTTCCAATATCGGAATTAAAAATTTGGGCTCTTTTCCACTATGTAGACAACAACCCTACGATTTTGTTCTATGTGCTGGAGGTTAACGTCGGACAGATCACTTGTATCGCTCTCACTCCAAATTTTAATACCGATACAGTGCTCAAAAAAAAAAAAAAGTATTCGGATCAATACCCGATTAAATAAACCTCAAATTGCAACAAAAACAATGCTAAACAATTACAGAAAAACAGGTATCTTACAACATGTATAAAAAAAATTTACTAATTAACGACAAAATTAAAATGCTGTAAAATTTCAATGCAAAAAAAATGTATTGAAACATAGGGATTTTAAGCTGGATACACATGTTGGAAAATAAACATTAAATTCTAATAAAAATAATTTGTCTTTTTTTTTCCATTCATGTCGCGTCATATTCCCATAATTTGTTATGGCAGTCATGGTACCATATTAAATAAAATGTAGATTTGCATCGCAACTTTAGGCCATGGCGCTTCAAAACTATGCATGTTAAACTGCATTGAATATCATTGGCGATTTTCTTTTTGACTACCTGTACTTTTTTGCCAGCATTTTGGAGAAAATTTCGTGGTACCATGACTACCATGGAAATATGACCCGCCATATATTGAGAAATAATTTTGATTAGAGAAATTTTTATCTTCCAGCATGTCAACAATCCCCCAGC
Organism: Polydesmus complanatus; assembly: GCA_034692225.1. Lineage (NCBI taxonomy): Eukaryota > Metazoa > Arthropoda > Diplopoda > Polydesmida > Polydesmidae > Polydesmus > Polydesmus complanatus. Next base: position 11,581 of record JAQGAZ010001012.1, read on the forward strand.
TTAAAATCCCTATGTCAATTTTGGTCTTTTACTGGGTGTCCTGTACCTCTTTGATCACTGTATAGTACCGGTACGTCAACAAAATCAGAGGAAAGATAGTTTAAAAAAAAAAAACTTGAAGGGTTTCTATAAATAATCAAGATAGGTAAATATTAACATAATTAATAAGCAGCCCCATAGTTTGGTTGCGGTTAAGTTAATTAATATAGTTTTGGGTTTGTTTGGTGCTAACCCCGCGGTTAGGTCGCATCGTAAACACACGCGCAGTCGCGCTTCTTCCTTCATAATATAAAAACCACCGCGAGAATAACATCAATAAATTATTCATGTCAATACACTTAATAAAAGTCAATAATTATTATAAATTCAAAAAACATTGCAATAAATTAATCGATATAAATTTTAATACCGCGTATTCGTGCACAATTTTAAATACTGTGCGCCGGGCTCCGTCAGTAGCCTCTACGCGCAAGCCTTCAACGTGCAAACTCAAAGTGGAAAAGATCCAAAAAATTTTAATTTAAAATAAAAAAAAAAAAATTTTCCGAGAAAGTTTTGAATAGATTATTATCGTAACGCAACAGATGATTGGATGACGCATCGATTACGTCACCGAGTAGAAATTTCTGACCAGAACAAATTTTGAAAGTGCTCACGCTCAACTTTCTTCCCACTCGTAATAATAATAATAATAATTATGGTAATAACAGAGATTTCTCACAAAGGGGAGAAGAAAAAAAAACAAACCTATTGTATATGGAAAACTATAAAATAAAAAAAAATTTGATACATTTTTACGACTCTAAACGCAACTTTTCATGCACTGTACATCCGGCGTAGCATTCTTTTGAATGGTTTAAAAAACTTTTTTTTTTTTCCCCCCATACAATTCCGGGTAAAAATTATAATAAACTAGGATTTTCCGCTTGAAAAATCAGTTACGAAATTTATTTATTTATTTTTTTAAACAAAAGTTCATTCGAGTGTATTTCAATAATATGTTATTTTGACTTCAGTCATTGTTTACGCGGCCGTTCGATGACGTAATCGAAGTTGCAAAAACTTTTTCTTCGACAGACATCGAAAAAATTATTGTTTTTTTTTAAATTAAAAAAAAATCCTTTTTGCTTATTGTATACTTTGATTTATTAATGGTGTCAGGAATAGATTAAAATATGCCAGTCTTTTGTGAATAAAAATTAGCACATTAACGCAACTTTTTTTTGTTGTTGTTATTACTGTATTATTAAAAATATTATAATTAAACTTAACATCGACGAAAAACAATAAAAAAAAAAATTTTTCGCAGTAATATTAAGTTTAACATCTCATCGAAACTGTTTCATAAAACTCTTCGTTTTTATACCGAAATAAACGCTAAAAATAAACTCGCGAAAATGAGGATGTCGGTAGCTGAGAACCGGATGTCAATAGAAGTATCCACAGAAAAATGTTATCCAAAAATATTTTTCGTTTTGAACAGTTTTTGTTATGGCATTCGTGCTAAAATTATTGCTTTCTGTTTCCGGGTTAAGCGGGTTTTTCGGCTTATGGATATTTTAAGACTGCATTCCCAACTTTTTGTTTTTAATCTAGGTTTCCGTTTAATACAGGTTCCGTTTTATACTGGTTTTATTGTATTAGAAACCAGAAATTTTAATACTAGGAGAATAATATACAAGTATGGACAAACGAATCAATGCAACTGCCGTACAAATTTAATACCGGTACTGTAGAGCCTACGTTCCATTTTATACTAGTACAGTCCTTTGCATAAAAAAAAAATGCCAATTAATATTAGTTCCAAATGAATAAAAAAAATAAATGACGTTGCATAAATAATTATCTTGATTTCGAAGCAAACCTGATTTATTTTAGTCTTCATTTAAATTTCAAAAAAAAAAAACCAATCCTAATTTTAAATCGAAATGAAAACAACTTATTGAAACTCTATTTTTAGACTTATTAAAATGTATCGCTTTAAAAGGAAATTAAAATTTAAAAAAAAAAAAAATTCGCCAATGGAAAATTTCTGGCATAGAAAAAAATATATCATTTGCCTCATTAAAATTCTATTTGATTGCAGTAATAATATTATTGTAAAACTTTCTTTTTTATATACGAAAAATGCAATGCAATTCTCAATTCGTAAACATGAGACACAAGTCCATATCAAATTATTAACTTCTTCAAACCATACTTTCAATCTTAAAAAATAATACCGTATACCGTAAAACAAATGTTTCATAATTACATAAGATGTAAAATAAATTTAACGTAAATGCTGTACACGGTGTGGCATAAAAGTTATGAGATCACATGTACTGTATTTTAAGAAAATTTTGCATTTATTACAAAGGTTCAAATAATTTCTTACAGCAGTTCAGGAACCCTTAAGGTAGAACTGTTTTGAATGTTGCCCCTACTCTGCCAAATAGCAAACGGTGAATTTTTAATTGAGACAAAACAGAGCCCCAATATTAAGATTTGAAAATTAATAAAGTTTAGGACCCCCCAAAGAAAAGTTCATTTCCTCAAAAACCAAAACACCTTTTTGATTTTGCATTTTTCACATCAGACAACATTGAGAAAATGATGACTGATCAGCTGACCATGATTCCATTTCTAGGCTCCCAGAACTGTAAATAAGAGTAGGGAAGGAGAGTATTCTTCGGTGAATGGCTTTCCTGGGAAAAATTGTACTGTATCTACTTTGAAAGAGCTGGAATTAATTTGAACCTGCGTAATAAATACAAAGTTTTGTTAAAACTTGACATAATAATTATTTCTATGCCAAACCGTAGATTAAAAAAATCACCCAATGCCTTAAGCTGGAATTTTGTAAAGATTAAAAAAAGAATGCTCCTCCTCATTAAATAACCTTTAAATATTAATAAAAGAAAATTATTTCTAAAAAAAAAATAAAAATAATTACCGGTACCTTTTCTTTTTCTTCAGTTTTTCAATGCGGAAATAACACAAATTGAACACGATTCCAGTAATAAAAAAACTAATTACAGTATAATAATCACGTTTTTATATTTCAAATTGGGGGTTTCGTGTTTATTTTCTTCTTCTTTATAACAAAAAAAAAAGTTAATTGCGTAATAAGTATTGTTGATTTTCAAACTGAAGCGGAATGATTATAATAATTATTATTATTAATAATTTATTATCATTGCTCGAAATCAAAACACACAGATAGCCAGTGCGCCCTCTATCTACAAAAAAGCACAGATATATGCAAAAAGCATCCAAAATGAAATGCACGATGGAAGTAATAATAATTTTGAAGCGCGAATAATTAAAATTATTTAAAAATAAATATCGCAAAAATATATTTTTAAATAATTATTAGACGAAGACACGAAAATGACGTTGCCCAGAAAGTGTACTGTACTTTTAAAATTGAAGAAAATGCACCGCGATTATTAACGCTATTAAAGTTTGCATTAATACAAGCGTTTACGTTAATGGAAATAATTATAGAATGAATTATTTTCATGTTTAATACTGACTCTCATTCATCTTTTGGGGCTGGGGCTTGTTGGATTGGGCTTTTTTCTTTTTCTTTTTGGGCACCCAGCCTTGTTGGGAATGGGGCGCGTGAGGGTTGCCCACTTTATGGAACTGCAGGCGTTCGTGCACGATATTATGCGCGGAGCCCACGCTGATATTCAAGATTTTGGCCACTTCTTTGGTGGAAATGCAACGATTTTCTTGCACGAGTTCGTTGACGGCCGCGATATTTTCCGGTGTCACCACTCGATTGGCTTGACCCGGGCGACAAGCGTCGTCCACACTGACCACGCCGTTTTTGAATTTATTCACCCATTCGTACACTTGGCGCTTGCTCAAACACGTGTTACCGTACACTACCGACATTCGGCGATGAATTTCCGACGGACGAACTCCTTCCGCGTGTAAAAAACGAATTACCGAACGCATTTCAATTTTCGTCCCACACTGCAAAGGGGTTGCCATTTTGAAAAACATAAACAGCTGCCAAAAAAAAAAAAAAAAAATCAAGGTTACCAGACAGGTGAGATCGACCAAACTCTAAATTTTATTTTAAAATTTTCGGTATATTAAAATTAAATTTAAGTTAATAATTTTTAGATTTTTTAATATAAATAATTAATTAATTAAAAATCTAAAATATAATAATAATTATGTAATTTTAAAAAAATATTTTTTGTTAGTGACGTAATCTAAGCGCGATTGTAGCGTCCCCAACGGTGAATCTATCCACTCATTTATTTTGAAGCGCCCCTGGTGAGCGAGTATTGAACCCAAAATGTAAACAAATTCAAAAGTTGACAGGTGACCAAAAATAACGGTCAAACGATTTTAAGGTATGTAAATTGAATGACTTTTTCTTTTTCAAATTTAACAATACAGTATTGTGTTAATAGTATTTATAATGATGATTTAGTTTTAATTTTCCGGTGAATTATGGATAACCTGGAGGTAATGATGAACGAAGTGCGTGCGAAAAAGCAGCGGCTTCGCACGAAAATCATTGACGAAATCATCTCCAGCGAACAATCTTATATAAATCATTTAAATATCCTAGTCAAAGTAAGCAGAATTATTTTCGTACAATATTACGTTATCTATCATCTATTATATTTCAGTACTTTATCGAGCCGGTTCAAGAGAAGCGATTATTAAAAGTTAAGGAAACGCGAATGCTTTTCGGATCCATCGAGCAGTTACTACACGTCAACTTGGAATTTTTGAAACAGTGCGAAGATAACCGAGAAGATATCGGACGAGTATTTTTAGAATTAGCGCCGTTTTTTAAAATGTACGTGGCGTATTCAAATGGTTATGAAGAAGCCATGAGCTTATTAAGGGTAAAAAGTTAATTTCCCCGTTTATTTTCAAACCGGGTTAATATTTATAAATATCTTTTTTAGAGTGTCATGAGCGAAAAAGACAGTGAACTCACTATGTTTCTTAACAGTCAAGAGACGAGACCTGAAGTTGGAATGAAAATTAATTCGCTTTTAATTACTCCTATTCAGCGTATCCCCAGGTGAATTACCAAGTTTTCAAATTTTGCTAGTAATAAAAGTACAGTAATTATTATTTTTGGGGAATTCACAGGTATAAATTGCTTCTTGAAGAGCTTTTGCAGGTAACTTCTTGCGAGTCGGAAGGTTATAAAATCCTTCTGGAAGCCTGTCAACAAGTGACTATGGTGGCCGAAAGCATTAACGATTGTTTACGAGAGCAGCAAAATATGCAACACATGCTTCGTATACAAAATAGATTAACGAAAGGGAGGCCGAAAATTGTTATTCCTGGTCGGAAATTTATAAAAGAAGGAGTCTTACGAAAAGTGTCGAGAAAAGGAAACAATTCTCAGAGAAGAATATTTTTTCTTTTTAACGATATGCTGATGTATTGCAAACCTCGAGGCGAAACTTTAGATTGCTGTTATCTCACGCCTTTACGAAGTTGCGTGGTAGATACTCTGTTTGATTGCTCCGGATCAGAGACTAAAGAAGGAGTTTTATTTAAGGTGAATACTTTCTATTTTCAAGAATAAAAATGTAGGGTTTAGTTTTTAATAAAATTTTGTTTACAGTTAATCTGTGCAGGAGAAGAGTTGATGTTATATACGAATAATGTAATTGAAGGAGAATCGTGGGTGTGCAGCATTAATAGCACAATAAGTATGTTGAATGGGAATAGACAAACTTTAAGAAAGGAAAGCAGTAAGCACAGGCCAATGAGAAGAAAAGGTATACTAAAGCAACAAAAACCCCAATCATTATCGAGTATTCATTTTAAAAGACATTTGGCAGCTAAAATGTCAAGAGTAAGTACAAAATGTCGATTCGTAATTTTTATCAGCCAAAATGATAATAATTAATTTTTGTTTTATATAGGTGCCTAATCCTAATAATGCTATTATTAATTCTCAGAAAATTCAGGGTCAGTTTTTAAAAAATCAATCGAGAATTGTTACGCAGACTTTAACCAAACCCAAAAAAAAGAAAAAGCGACGACTTTTAAAATGCGTTCAGTTAATATGTTGAAAATTATTATGAGACTATTATTTTGACCCCTCCCCCGGTATGTATACTAATACTTTATTATGCTCTGCTGTCAACAAACATTGTACTTATCTTAAGAAAAATATTTGAAAGACATACTCATTGACCACCAATTTTAGCTATTGGAATATAATTACCCGGTATCTATTTTTTTATCTGACGCAATATATATATATATTCGCACTAATAAATATTTTACATTTAAAAAATGGAAATGAAAATCTGAATAATCATAATACTTTGTCTAATTGTACCTGAAACATGAATTTTAAAAGTAAGCCAACAATAATATAAATTATTTGAGCGTATAAACAGCATAATATTATGTTCCTCAAATTAATACCGCAAATCGACCGGGTTCTGCGCTATATTCGTATGCAGTTTTAAGATATGTGTTCTACATTGTGTAAAAATCTAATAAACCTCATTATTTTTGGATTAAGCCAACATTGATCAAGATAAATATTTCCTTTCGTTGCGTGCTAAGTTAATGACGAATTTGTGATGTTGATTACGGTATAATTATGAAAAAACAGCAGGTGTAATACACGGTATTTAATATGTAATCAATTGCCTATCAAAATCAATAATTAATATCATATATTAATTATTACAACAATACGTACAGTAGCTCAAAATAAAAAAGTTAGGGTTTAGGTTCTAGATTATGTTCATAATACCGTGTATACGAGAACTTCCAAGTTTGTAATTAAAGTTGTAACTGGATTTTGAAACACTTGCGCATGAAACTGTGAAAAAATTATTTTTTTTAAACTTTAAACTCGGGTATTAAGTAATGAAAATGTTGGCCAAAGTGTTTGATGTAATTCTAATAATAAGTGCATTGTTTTTACTCGTAAGAGAATTGAAAGGCTCGGAGAAAAAGACATTGAAAAGAAGCGCTGAATTTGGTTCGAATTGGATCAATTGGGCGCCTTTAAGAGGGACAGTGCCGTGGTACATTATTCCTAATCTCACAAATACTCAAAATGCGCCTTAGTAAGTCGTAAATAATAAAGTTGGGGTGTTTGGTTTTTTAATTCATCGTTTTAAAGTCTTATGTATAGTCTAAGACAACGTGATCCAAGACCAAACCACAGAAGAAGAGGACCGAGATCCACAAGAAGCACCCAATTTAGATGGCCAACCACTTGCTATTGCATCGAAGAAGAAACGTATCCAGCGACAATATGGTGGTGGATCACCACTGCCGAAGGGCCTGCTACAGTTTGCTTCTGCCAGACAACAACTACGACGTTAAAACAATTGTATTACGTGCAGAAAGAGCTTCGATTTACTCCAGAATCAAATTCTGAGCTAAAAAAATTGTATTACGTGCAGAAAGAGCTTCCTTTTAACACTGAATCAAATGTGAAATTCAATAATTTCCATTACGTTCAGAAAGAACTTCCTTTCAAGACTGAATCAAATGCTAAGTTCAATAATTTGTATTACGTTCAGACCGAGCTTCCGTTCAACACTGAATCGAATTCAAAGGTAAATAATTTGAAGTACGTTCAGAAAGAGTTTCCGTATAACACTGAATCAAAGTTAAATAATTTGTATTACGTTCAGACCGAACTTCCGTTTAACACTGAATCAAATGCAAAAGTAAACAATTTGCATTACGTTCAGAAAGAGTTTCCGTTTAACACTGAATCAAAGTTAAATAATTTGTATTACGTTCAGACCGAACTTCCGTTTAAGACTGAATCAAATTCAAAAGTAAGCAATTTGCATTACGTTCAGAAAGAGCTTCCGTTTAACACCGAATCAAAGTTAAATAATGTGCAGTACGTACAGACCGAGTTTCCATTCAACACCGAATCAAATGCAAAGTTAAATAATGTGCAATACGTACAGACCGAGTTTCCCTTTAACACCGAATCAAATGCAAAGCTAAATAATATGCAGTACGTACAGACCGAGTTTCCCTTTAACACCGAATCAAATTTAAAGTCAAATCAATTGCATTACGTTCAGAAAGAGCTTCGGTTTACCACTGAAGCAAATTCAAAATTAAATCAATTGCATTACGTTCAAAAAGAGCTTCCGTTGAACAACACTGAACCAAACTCAGAATTAAATCAATTGCATTACGTTCAAAAAGAGCTTCCGTTGAACAACACTGAACCAAACTCAGAATTAAATCAATTGCATTACGTTCAAAAAGAGCTTCCGATTAACAACACTGAATCAAATTCAAAGTTCAAACATTTACAATACGTTCAGAAGGAGTTTCGGCCGGTTGCCACGGAATCAAATTCAAAGTTAAACCAATTGCATTACTTTCAGAAAGATATTCCAATGATAGCAAAATCTAAATTAAAACCAGCTGTGTTTTATAAATTTATTATTACAAAAAATTTGCGCTCTAAATTGAAATCGAAAAAACCTTTAAAGTCTAAGCTCAAAGTCACTGCAGGGCAGAAAAAAATTAATTACGCTATTCCAAAAACTTTCCGGACCAAATTTAAATCGAGACAAAAATCTCAAACCAAGAAAGGCTGGTATATAAAAATTACGTATAAAATTAAAAAACCAATGAGCGTAACTAAAGCTAAAATGGGAACTAATAATTTCAAGTTTAAAACTTTGGAGAAAAACCGTCGGAAAAAAATGAGTTCAAAATTAAATAAAAAACTGTCCCCGAAGAAAAAAACTACTAGTGATTACGAAAAACCAAAGATTTCGAAAGCTACCAAAACTAATAATTTTAAAGCCACTACTGCTAGTCTACTTGAAGTATATAAGAAAGTTTTAGCTATTTTAAATGCAGATTAATTATTGGAATTAAAAAACTAACAATTGATTGACGTCCAAATTGAAATCTTAATTTGGTAATTAAAAATGTAATTAAATACTAGTGCATTAAGGTATTATGTCTGCTAAAACCTGAAACTCATTATTAAATCTCATTTACAACATCATACTTTATCCTTCCTATTCTAATGTTCAAACAATACTGTACCATTTTAAAAATAAACTAAATTGAACCAAAACAGTTCGAATAATTCCCACGAAAATAACAATTCTATTACCTTCTACTACTGTATATAATAAAATAATTACTACCGAGTTGTAAATCAGCATAAAACTTAAAGAAGAACAGTTTAAAATAATTTATTAATTCTCAAGTTTTTAAAACTTTTACTAAAATATTAAAAACTACCGGACTATAGTATTACAGTATATACATGGGTTGAAAACAAATAATTTGGGTTAATTTAACTATTTAACACGGGAATGTGCGAAGACATGTTTAATTCGGGATTTCCTCACTTTGTTAGTTTATATTTTTTGAAAGAATGAAATGTATGATAAACGTTAATGTTTCAAAATGAAAAAAAGCTATTTAATGTAGATATTTTATGATAACCGGTATTCACATTTTTTTGTCTAAATTTAAAATCACCATATGTAATAATTCATTTTGTTGAACATTCAAAAGCGACCTACGTGTGTGTAAATATAATTTTATATTAAATAAAATTAAAAAAAAAAAAATGGTTGTTAAACTCACCATAAATCAACTTGCAACGCTCTTAAAGCTTCAACATCATGCGACTGATGTGCCATCTGCATACAATTTATTTAATAAATATTTTTAAAATTTAAATAAAAGAAATTTCAAATTTTACCACGACTGATTGAAGCAAAAGGAAGAGTTCTTCTCCCATCCAGCACGCTATTCAATTCAATTGTTATAACTCGATATCATTTTTAACTTAAATAAGAACAAATACCAGTGGCCTCAAAATCATTGCTTTCCCAAGCATATTTCTCTAACAGCTGAGAATGATCAGGCTGCAATTTCTGCGGTCCGGGAGAAAGTAGCAATAATAAAAGCACACTGCCAATTTCGGCTTTTAATAAATAATCAGCGTAAGCTCCGAAGGGTTTTCCGCAACTATATCTTCCTCGTTGATTCACGATTCGAGACATATCGCTAAGTTGGGTTAACGCCGTATCAAAATCTCGCAATTTGATATAACAAAACGTTAAACGCTCCTTCATATTCAGATTCTCCAGAGGAGCCTACAAACACATCATCAAAAAATTAATTTTGATAATTATTAATTCAAGGTCTATTAATTTTATCCTCTTTACATTTCCGTAACATTCAATCGCCTTTTCGTAATAAGTCACAGCTTCTGAATATTTTTCAAACTTTTCTAAAACGGCTCCGAGCTCCAAACATAATCCGGCGGCTAAGAAATTGTGATTCTGCTCAGTATACACTCTACAAAACAAATTTTTTTTCGTGAGTCTTAAAATGCAACCTTATTTATAAAATGCAAACCTAATAGCGTGATTGTAGCAATTGATAGCCGCATTTAAGTATTCGTGAAGCGAAGCGCATTTGAGATCAAAATTCTGAATCTCTTCTTCCATAAACAGTCTGGCAGCTTGAATCAACGCTTGAGCCTCTCCCGGTTGATTCCCAATATTTTGCTCACATCTATCATTATTATTATGTTTAATTTTAATACATTACGAACATAATTAATTGATATTATGATCAACTCACCGGGCTAATGCTAAACAACTAAGGGCTGCGTATTGAGGACATTCTTGTTCTTGCTGTTGTTTAGCTAATAAACCTACAAACCAACATGTTATTACCTTTTATCTATTCATCGATTAATTGACAAATTTCTTACTAAATTGCTCACTGGCTTCGGCAACATTTGGTTTTCTTAAAAATCGTCTTTACGTGTTGGGAGGAAAAAAACTTGCATGTAAAGTTTGCTCAAATATGAGATTAACATTCAATATTTTCTTACCGTTTTAGTTTATTTGAAATGTTCTTGTATTGGCTTAAAAAATCAGACCCAGTTCCTGAACCAGACGCCATAATTAAATAATATTGACAATCATACTCATATTTAAATAAATAAGAAAAACTGAACGAAACCCGTCAAACTTTTGCCATTTTTTTGTAGCAGAAACCGGGGGCAATGACGTATGCAGTAAACAGTCTTTATCTGTACGAAAACCCAAAACGGCATCGATAATCCTATTTTAAAAGTTTAAGTTGCTCAAACAACATATCAAAAACCAATCAATTAAATATTTTATTAATGAAAATATAAATGATATTTGTAATATATTTCGTAAATAAAAATGAAATCAATTTAATTCAAAAATTAGTCAATGAGAATTTAATTTTTTTAACTACCCATTTAAGCTTTCGTACTAAAACATTGCAATAAAAACGTCATCAAAGCGCGTTTGACCAAACGTTCGCAAAATGATTGATTCTATTCAAAAAGTAATCGCCATATTGTTTTAATATGTAATGCGCAATTTTACTGCTATATTTATATACGTCAACAAAATGAAAGCTGTATTATAGGGTAGGTCCAACGTATCTATACCGCTTGCTGTATTTACAGTATTAATATCAGAAGAAAAAATAAAAGCACTTCAAAATTGTACACGGTGTCTGCTACTAATGTAAATACATTCTACATGCTTATGACCGGGTTATTTTCATTCTCGTTTCTCAAAATTAATTTTCATAATTCTTAATTAATTAATTAATTGTGGAATTATGCGTCGAAATATTCCGCAGAATGTGGAAATTGAAGCGTATGCCAACAATCTTTGCGAAATAAAGCGAAGGAAAGATCCAACATTTTCTCAAATTGAGAAAAAAATCTTGTTGGAATTAGTGGAAGAGCGGAAAAATATTTTAGAAAATAAAGAATCTACCTCAAAAATGATTGTTCTGAAACAAACTGCCTGGCACGAGATCGAGACGTTATTCAACGCCCGAGAAGAGACGGTAAATCGAAGCCAAGTCAAGCTACGTAAAGCCTGGGAAAACATTAAATTTGCCATTAAAAAAGAGGTTTGTATCGATTGACAGTTGTTTGTTTGTTTTGTCAATCTATTAAAATATCAAATGATCGTACTTTCAGACGTCTCCAAATACGAAGAGACAACCGAAGAGAAATGTTACCAGAAAAGCTGCGGAGAAAACGAAGGCTGCAGCCAGAGCAACGTTGATTTGCAATATTCATCCCAGTCATGTCGCATCATTATCAAATTCTTGGAATAATGATAGTAATTTTATGTTTAACGAGTTACTATTGAATTACATCTAAAATCTTTTTTTTTTTTTAAATAATTTTGTAAGTTACACCAAAAATAGAAGCTGCAGAGTTCAGTGAATTATCGAACATGGGCGAAAATATTGAACATTCCGTTCATTCCATGCCAAATTCCGCGCCCAAAGGTACTAAGATTATTGCGCATTAAATTTGAAAACATATACAGTATATCTCTAGAGAAATATATGATTTGTAGATGAAAGACCGCTGGATCCGTACGCCGAAGATATAGCGATGGAAACAGAGGAGCGAGACATTCGTTTGAAAATTCTTCAACAAAAATTAGAGTTGCAATATTTAAAAGTATCTGCCATGAAGAGAAAGATGATAATGGAGGAGTTAGAACATAATAAAAAAATTGAACTTTTATCTCTGCAACTAGCTCAAGAAAACAGGTTAGAAAAGAGCTAGGAAGTAAATAATTATTTTAAAATGCTTTTCTGAAAGGTATATTCGTTTTAGAAGTTTTTCCCGAAGTCAGGAATCAATTCCAGAGTCATGCCAAGAAAACGGAGTGTAACTAATCAGCATTTTTCAAGTTCTCGTCAAACATTTTCGCTTCCAAAATGTGTCAACATAATTCATCTTGTAAAATAATATTTCTCACATTTCATCATTATAGTATAGCCTACTTTCACAAAATATATAATAGTTGTATTATATAATTTCTAAGTGTTCCTGTTGTTTTTGAATTTCACTTTTCCGTTATAACCAGTTTTTTTTAAGACCAAAAGATTAATAATCTTTAATAATTAAAAAAATGGCATTTATCACATAAAAGTCGTATGATAATATGCTATTTTGTTTTATTGAGTTCGCTAACCGTTTCTCAATGAATTCTACGACAGTCTTTAATTGCAAATTTAAAAAAAACCAGATTTTTTGTAATTAAATTGTTTGTAACGTAATCGTTAAATTTCTAAAAATAGTCGCGTATTTTGTACATTGAGAGGTTTTCTTGAAACCGAGTTGATTGTAAATTTAAATGGAATATAATATTATTTATGACTTTTATATCTTTAAAAGAAAAAATGTTTTAATCCGATGATTTTATTATTTTCCAAGTGCGATTTATATTTTAATCGATTTACTATAATTGCAGCACTAACCTTGATCTGCAAACGATAAACTTTGTTTTTAAGATTATTACCTAAACTTCAAAGGTAAAATTCAAGCACTGTGCAATAAAAAATAAAATGCGTTTGTCAATTGGAAAAAAAAAACCGAAAAGAATAAACATTCAAACAAAACTTTCATTTCTTAGTTTTTAATTGACTCCGCGAAATTGTAGCTCGATAATATTTGAATAAAACTGCAAATAATACTTTGAAATAATAATAAATTCCCCACACGAAAGATTAATTGGTCGGCAACTAAATTTAATATGTTTTCAAAAATCTTTCAAGGAGAAAGTAAATAATTTATGTCTACAGAAAAACCCCCTCTTTTATTTGTTTAGCAATTAGGTGTTTTAAATATTGTATTATTTCGAGATAAATTATTGATTTAACATCTCCGTCACATTAAGTGCTCACGGATGCGGTGGAAAATTCTAACGAAAAACTCCAAATAAATACTACGAGTCTTTTGAAGGTTTTCTAAATAGATGTCAAGCGTAAAAAAAACAACAACCCATTAATGTTAACCTTGATTAAAACTATATAACCAGAACGAACGCGCCGATTAATCACCGATTTGAAAGATATAATCTTGTGTAGATAACACATCTAGCAATCCTTAAATAATATTAAAATGTCCGCTAAAGTGCTTTTAGTCGTATTTTTGGGAGTTGTAATTTCCACCGGAATAGAAGCTCAAATGGTTGGCCAATTTCAGAATACCGGGGATTTGAACGATGAAATTTCGCAGCAAGCCGTGGCCAAAGCCAAATCGGCTTTGATCGAAAAAGGTCTTTGCGATGCCGGAATAACTATGCTTTCCACCAGTCGACAGGTAAAATTGAATTTATTTTTTTCGCCATTAATTAGAGAAAAATGTAATATTTTTTTTAATTAATTTTAAAATAGACCGTAAGAGGAGCCAATTATAAATTCGTATTCAACGTCGACCCGAGCTCTTGCAAACTTAACCAACAATGGGTAAATTTATTATTATTATTGAATTAATAATTTTTTAAGAAAATAATAATTTTAATATGTTTTGAATTAATAATTTACACGTTTCAGACCAAATGCAATGTGGATGTGAATTGGGACCTCAAAGTTTTCACCGTTACCAACATTGTTTGCACATAAACAAATTTTTTTAAAAAAACTGAATTGATTTTTGATTGTACGATTTTGATGGATAATAATTCAAAAATAATAATTTTTTAAACCAAATTATTTGTAACGTAAATATTAAGATAAGAATAAAAATTTGAGAATTTTGAACATTAAAAGCAGTTTTTCTTACGCGCGGAGTTGATGGTAAATTGTTAATGGATAAGATTATTATAAGGTCAAAATTAAACTTTGATTTTGAAGTACCGGTATACGGTGAAAAAATTTTAAACAAAACAAAATTAACCTTGATATTCAAAAGATAACTTTTTTTAAGGCAACATTGGATAAATTTTAACCTTAATTTTAAGCGATTTCCTATTAAACGAAATATATTTTTTAATGGGAAAAAAATCAAATTTAATTTTGAAAACTTAAATTCTTCATTTTTAATTGGCAAAAACTTGAATTATATTGCAAATAATTCTTAGAAATCGAAATAAATGACTCTACATAATTGCACTTACATTAATTGCAGCGCCATAGCAATCTTAGCCCCCAATTGGCTTTACAGGCTTTCCCAATTGGTAGATCAGAATTTTGATTAATTTTGTAAGAACATGATCAGCAATGATCACAAGGGGTGACATTATGGCCTTTCAAGACTCTCTGTCTTCCCTGCTGTCCATTGGACAGTAAAAATTGACTAAAAAAAAAAAAATATAAAAGCCTTCCCAGTAATACATGAGTATTGCCATCTAGCCCAATTGCTGGGCCACGACCCTAACTTCTGGGAGCCCACATGTGCTGCTTAGTGAGATTAAATAACCTTTAGATCCGACAACTTCCCATGTTCAACCGGATGTTCCATCCCGAAAGCAACCCGAAAAAAAAAAAATAATATTAATTAGATGTGTTCAAGCAGAAATTGAAAATCAGAGAAACCTAACGACTTTGATTATGTTTGCAAATTTCAGTCGAAAATAATAAGCGAGATAAGAAATGCTGATGAAAATCTACCAGCATTTATTAAAATTTGCGAGAAATTAGATGCGCTGAATGTTATATAAAAATAATACCAGCGGTCACAAATTTCCTGAATCCAATTTTGGTTCAACATCAAAACGCAGTTAAATTCGTTCACTCCATTAATTTCTATCGGAAACGAAGACGAATTAAACCAAGGCAGTGTGGTGGTCATTTATATATGGACCACGTGGGGTTGGAAAAATCAAATTAGCCGCTAAATAGCCTAAATTTGCCACATTTTAAATACAAAGATGCAGATAATGCTATTTTAATCAGTTGCGAATCTTTGGAAACGATCCTCGATTGGCCCAAAAATTGAATTTAAGTAACGTGAATGAGAGATTAAGCCAGAGAAATCTAAGCAAATTAATAGAGGAAATTTATTCCATCATTTTCAACCGAAAGTGTCTTTTGATTTTAGATAAAGCTGAAAATTACGAGAGCGTGAAATGTTTTTTACATTTGTTTCCGAAGTATAAGATCTCACAAACCTCATTTAATTATCACTTCTAGTCAAGATTCTGCTTGGATTAATGATACTGTCCACGTTAAAATTACCCATTTAACCAATTTTACTCAATCGCAGGCAGTAAAATTCATTATGTTAGCGTTATCTTTCGAAAACGATGGGCAAGATATTAGCTAAAATATTGAATTATGATGACTTTGGCAGTCGAATGCTGCATTCGGCGATTAAAAATGCTCAGTTGTGTTCGATTGATCATCGAGAAAAAGGCAATTGTCAACGTCGTCGATAAAAATCATTGCACATCTTTAACATTTGGCTGCGATGCGCGGAGAAATTAATAGAGGTTGTTAAAATATTAATAGAAAATAGACATCATGTTAATCCGCTGAACAAAAATCGTTTAACGCCATTAAATTCGACTATGCCATCGAAAATAATCACTTGGAAGTAATAAGATATTTACTAGAAAATGGGGCAAACGTTTTTTAAATAATAAAAGTTATAATTTGATGGCTTAAAATGAACGTTAAAAAATGCATTACAATAAATAGACTTTGTAGTATTACATTAGGTGTTCGAGATAATTTTGACCAACGTCGATCCGTTAGTTAAAAAAAAATTACTCTATGGTATTGAAAAAAAATAGATCACTTAACTTCTTAAAAAAATTCTGTGGCATAAACAGCGAAAAAATGCTTATACAAAATCCAATAAAAACATTGATTTAAGTTTTAGAAAACAAAAATGTCTTTAAAATTCTAAAAAAAATCTTCACGAATATTCCATTCTCAAAACCATTAAAACCCTAATAAATTCTAGAAAATGCTTTTAAAATTTTGAATACGTCTATGAAATTCTAGACAGCATTAATTAAAATTCTAGAAATCATTTACCAATAGTCAATTCTCAAAATACGCTTAGGCCGTAGTAAATTGTAGAAAATGGTAATACTGTATTCTAGAAAACGTTTAAAAACTTTCATAAAACCGTAAATTAAGAAAACCTCGGATGATTATTTTAGGATTGAAAGTTAATAGTAGGCTACTGTTCTAATTCAAAAATGATCCTAGTCAACCCTTAAAAATTATAGATGATATCGGTACGATAGCCATTCCCTTAATTCCCTAATTCATCATTTTAAGATTCTAAATTATTCGTACAAACAAAAGCTAAGACTTAACCTCGATTGGCTTCCCCATATCTTAAACCAATAAAAACAACTCCAAACAAAAGCCAACCTATAAAACTTTACGAAATATTTGGACCATTCTTACATTTAAAAAAAAAATCAACGAGACAAAACAAAAACTTAAATGTTATCTAGCTCCAATGGCGTTTATAAACAAATCATTGCATAAACAATAATAAATACATCGATATACAGATGTAGAAGCGTTTGAATCGTCGACCAACACCGGTTCCAAAAACGTAATGTTCCGTAATAATTTCAAAACAATACAATTGACGACGCAGCTGAAAAATAAAATCGCGCGACCAAAGCAGCGATGCTATTGGTGAGGTGAGCCCTACGCACGATACACCTTGCGTCTTCCCCGTGACTAGCGTGGGGAAAGACTTCTTCCCCGTGACCAGCGTGGAGAAGAATGTTAATGCAAGGCTCAGGCTTGTATCGCATAACATCGGAGGCTAAACTTAACTTAATACCATTTTCCAGTTAAAGATGAAAAAGATCCTTTAGTCCGATCTAAGATAAAAAAATATACATGGTGGAAACACACTTTACCAAGAAAAAAGCCTGACTAATGAGAAACAAGGTGCGATCAGAATCCCACTCGAGTGAGAAGTGATCACCTGTATAATTACTCATTAGTCAGGTTCTTTTCAAGGTACGCCATTGGAGTGACTGAGCCCTAACAAAGTAATTGAAGTGGTTGTCTGACCTCCTCACTTGGACTAGACCTCAAACATCTTTCGTTTTGCGCCAGAAATGATGAGGATGGTTGTAGTTTTAGACCGACTGTTTTAGACGATGAAGAGAGCGGTTGTTCACGGCAGTCAGTGGCACATTCGCAATTAATGAGAGAAGAATGAAGCTGGTTTTTCCTCATCAAAAGATCCTATAGAAAATCTGAAACAGAAAACAAAAAAACAAGCAATTACGCACCGCAAGCAATTAGGCCATAAACAAAAAAACACACATTCAATTACTGTACTGAGTTTTTGCTGGGCCACGACCCTAACTTCTGGAGGCCCACATGTGCTGCTTAGTGAGATACACCTTTAGAACCTCTGTGGATCCACGTTCAACCGGATGTTACATGCCTCATAAAGCTGGCAATCTGAAAAACAGGTAAAAAGTAAATACTGTAATTGTAAATGGTAAAAAAGTCAATTAAAATTAATTAATAAATCTCACAAAATAAAATAATGATATTCAGTATAGGGAAAGTACGTGCGAGATAAAGAGTGTGCCGGGGCACCACCACATTATTAAAGTGCGTAAAAAATTTATGTTAAAAATAAAAAAAAAATTATTGCTATCAATTTTTAATAATTAAATTAGTTTTTAAAATTAATTAAAATAATTTTTAATTAAAATTAAAATAAAAGTTTTTGAACGCAATCCCCGTGCTTCTCGCATTCAAAGCGAGCTACATCCCCGCATATCGTTGGATCCCGTCACTTATGAACGCCCCCAACCACCGCCGTCATACCCTTCTCAATACGCACAAAACGTCATCGAAAAAGCTTAAAAACGACATACTTTTTCAATAATTAAGAAAAACCCTTTACTTTATTTAAATCAAGAGACTCACCTCTATCGATACATCCATAAGTACATCAGAGAAATATCAAACTTTTTATGAATTTCTCACGTTTACAGTTGGGCTCCATTATCTCCACAGGTGTTTGCATGGGTCGAGGGAGCCGATCTCCTTTTCGCGGTTTCCACACTTTTCAAAGTTCAAAAAAGTAATCACAAAGCGAAGAGAAATGTCCTTCATCACTCACTATCCCACTTAATTAATCCGATTTTTTTTTAATTTCAAGTTATTTGACAACTTTTTTAAATCGAACAAAATCGAGCCGCACGAATCCGAAAGTTACACCGAATGAGCCGTTCGCCACTAGCGTTAGCCGTTCATCAATATCATATAGAACGATGATGCGTTCACCGTTACTCTCGTGATCGGTTCACCTAGCAACCTACGTCACCACCTCCCCGCTCACTCTCCATGCGCCACCAAACGGGAAATTTGAAACTTTTTCATTTTTTTTTTCTTAATGCGAAACAAGAGGAAGGAGAGTGTGCCGGTGCACCCGCGGCACCACAACCACGCTATCCTCAGTAAACTTAAAAGTGTGCCGGTGCACACCTCACCCAAATGCTCATTTCAGCGCATAGTGACAAGTGACGATGCTTTTTAGCCACGTGACGCATAAAGAGGGTGCCGCTGCACACCCGAAAACGCTAATCAATAATAATTAATAAAGTTTTTACTTATACAATAGGTACAAAAAATACTGTGGTGTTTTTGTAAATAGCCTATACCGGTAGTCTTTAAATTAGTTTAGCTTATCGGTTTTTTGGTTTTTTTTTTTGGTTTTGTGGTTTTTTTGGTCTTTTTGGTTTTTTTAGTCTTTTTAGTCTTTTTGGTTTTTTTGGTCTTTTTGGTTTTTTTGGTCTTTTTGGTCTTTTTGGTTTTTTTGGTTTTTTTGGTCTTTTTGGTTTTTTGGTTTTTTTTGGTTTTGTTTTTTTTTTTGGCCAAATTTTTGCTCCAATTTTTGATTAATACTTTAATGGCGACGAATAATTCCTCCGCCGTTGGAATAATTTGAGTTTGTGGTAATAAAAATCCATAATTCCCCGTATCCCGAAGTTCCACTGAATAAGAATATTTGACTTTCAACTTGTCATAAACCCAATCTATGCAACTTCCACTTGCTGGATCTAAAAAAATAAACAACATTTGAAAATGTAAAAATTAAACTTTTTCATTTTTCAAATTAAAATTGGCAACTTCTAACAGGTATTAAAAAATAAATAAATAAATATATTACATAAAAGATCTTCTATTGTTCCAACTGTATATATTGTGCCGTACAACTTTTCCATCGCCACTGCCATTTTATATGCCATTATAGACTACAATGAAAATCATTCCAGAATTAATAAAATGGGATGTAAATACGCGCGTTAAGTTTTATGACATTACGTACCAGTTGACTATAAGTTTCAGGTTTCTTTTTCTTGTATCCGTAAGGAAGGAGCCACATCTGACTATAAGAGTGGACTGAGATGAACACTTCTAAATCACCCTTGATTTCATACATGGCGTCTCGAATGGCTTGGGTCTCTTTCTCGGAAAACGCTTTGTAACCTCGATACGTGTCAGTGCAAGATATGGGACCCTCCGATTTTTCCTTATTTCCTGTCAATTTTGAAAACAATATTAAAAAAATAAAAAAAAAATGTTTTAAGTGATGTGGCTTTAAAGAGAAAATGCGACTGTTTCAATAAAACTTTGTGTTTATTTCGAAGGCCCAAGACAGATATTTGACTTATGGAGTCCATTCGACAAAAAGGACCGGCCTCTCATTTGCTTAACAACACTTCTGGAACCCAAAGTATGGAGCACAGTAAAATTTTGGGGCTCTTTGAAAAATTCTTTTGCCTCAAAAACTCAAAAGAATTTAAATTTTTTCACCATAAACAACTCTTGAGTTCCACTTTAAAGGTTCCAGAATTGTTACTAAAATTAGGAGAGGGGAATCCCTTGGTCAATTGCTCCCCTAGGTATTTACTTTATAAAGTTGCGAGCATTGATTTAAATGGTTTTAATAAATACAAAGTTTTATAAATCTTTTAATCCACACCATGTAATTTGTTTTTATTAACCATTACCATCAAAATCAATGTCGAAATTTCGATTCGTGTCGACCCCTATGCAAGAATGTCTGGGAGCTTTCGATCGATTTTTCCTCCATATTCGATGCTAAAAATTTACGAGTTAATAACCTAGTTAATGAATTTAAATGAATTTATTTTTAAAAGTCTGTACGCTGGTCCATGTGTATCTGTAACCATCGGGATTAGCCACCAATAAAATATAAAAATCAAAATGTTCAAACAAGGATTGAACGTCCGGTTTATTTGATGTCAATAACTAAAAAAAAAAAAATAGGAAATAAAAACACATTAATTTAAATTTTTAAGTGATTAAATTTAGGTGTAACTTGTTTGAATATATAGAGGAGTGAGGCAACTGTAACCCATTCTCTAGCGTGCGTCCCGCTATCTAGCCAAAATATTTTCTTCTTATCACAAGAAAGTTTCGTTTGTTTTCTCAACTAAAATAATATTAATTAATTAGAAGCACGTACAATTAATTCAATTTTTTTTTTTTTTTTGATAACCAACCTTAATAAGGCGTAAGCTATTGTTTTGAACTGTAGTTCCTATCTTCTCCACTTCCATTATTGTCGGAAACCTCTTTTCTGCGAAACTTATAAGATGATTAATCTAAGATAAATTAAATATTAATTAATTAGGTATAAAATTTAATGTTGTGTAATTTATGTAACTTCTTCCAACGGGTGATATTTGTCAAACATAAAATCATTTATAGTGTGAGCGGATGAGTCGAAATGCCTCAATAGTTTGTACGCGGCGAATTCATCGTCGATGTTTCTATTTATTAATATTTTCTCGTCGTAATTTGTAAATTTATAATTAATTAATTTTTTTTTTTAGTTTACTTCTGTATATCTTCAATTTCTACTTTGTGTTTCATTTTGTTCAATTTTTGTTTAACTTTTTTTGCAGTGTTAGGACATAGTTGCAAGGAAGCTGTCCTGTTAGTTGCACTTGGTTGATTCCAAAATTCAATCTTTAAAAAAATAATAATTAATAAAATACAGGATTATATTTTTGCACGTATTAATTAATTACCCCAATCGCGTTGGTTTTATAAAGTTTTTTAATATAATTCAATTCTTTCGATGTTTGAGGCGTTATTGACATTAGCTGACAACTGTCATTTTAAATTACAATAATTATTCAAAAATTAAATTAAGTATTTCGAGCATAAAATAATTTTTACCCTTTATAATTTTTAAAACTTTCGTCATATTCTCCTTGACATGGCTTAAAAAATACAATAATGTTTAATATCCATAGCAAATGCATCTTATTTGATGGGGAGACCTTAAAAATTAAAATTTAAAATAATTATTATTTTAATCAATGCGAATTCGAGCATTTTAATTATGAAATAACCTTCTATTAAAAATGATATTGTTAAAAATACACTGTTAACGTAATACTTTTATATTTATTATTCATTCAGCACGCATGCAATAAAAATCTACATTGTTTTAATGCACTATAATCAAAGCTGCAATAATTTTTTTTCAAACTTTTTATACACGGTGTCAATAAAAAAAACGTACCTAACTGAATTAGTATTAAATCCTTTTAAAAATCAACTTGCAAAAAAAAAACCAAGTGCCAAAAGCAATAATATTTATCGTTTTAAACATCTTAAATTTAATTTATTGAGTTTTATTATAAAAATTACATCAATTAATGATAGCATATTTACAGAGGTGTTTTTCATGCATGCATTATAATAATTATGTCACAATCACAATTAGAATGTTTCGCAAAATTTAATCTTAGCTCCAATTTTTGACCAATACTTTAATGGCGACGAATAATTCCTCTGCAGTTGGAATAATTTGGGCTTTTGGTAATAAAAATCCAAAACTCCCCATATCTCGAAGTTCCACTGAATAAGCGTATTTGACTTTTAACACGTCGTAAGCGTAATCTAAAGAGCTTCCACTTGTTGGATCTAAAAATGAACAACAATTGAAAAAAATTAAATATAGGTCAATTGCCAAATATTTAGGAAAATTTAATTTAGCTCGTTTTTGGTGTTCAAAATAGACAATTTTTAAAATTAAAAGCTATGATAATAATTATTACATAAAAGATCTTGTATTGTTCCAGCTGTATATTCTGTGCCATTCATTTCTTTGATCGCTTCTATCATTTTCATAGCCATTGAATACTGCAAAATGCAACCCATTTTAAGTAATAATATGCAGTAAATAGGTAGATGTTTTTGTAAAATACTAGTTGGTCATAGGTTTTAGGTTTCTCTTTCTTATATCCGTAAGGAAGGAGCCACATCTGGCTAAAAGCGTGGACTGAGATGAACACTTCCAAGTCACTTTTAACTTTCTGCGCGGCGTCTCGAATGGCTTGGCTCTCTTTCTCGGAAAACGCTGCCGGACCTCGATAAATTTCAGAACATGAAACCCCCTGCGACCCCTCTCCACTTCCTTTTAAAATTTAAAAATTGCAATATCTACTTTTTGGTCACATTGTATAATTAATTACCAATAAAATCTATGTCGTAATTACGATTTACATCTACACCTGTGCAAGTATGTTTTGGAGCTTTGTTTCGATTTTTTCTCCACATTCGATGCTAAAAACAAATTGTACAAATTAATTTGTAGATATTAATAAATAATTTACATTTTCAAAGTGTATATTACGCTGGTCCACGAATATAGGTAACCATCAGGATTAGCCACCAGTAAAATATAAAAATCAAATTTTTCAAACAAGGATTGAATATCTGCTTCATTTGAGGTCAATAACTAAAGAAAATACAATTAATAATACAAGTAACTTAAATTTTAAAATGATAAAAAAAAAATAGGGATTTAACTTGTTTGAATATGTAGAGCATTGAGGCAATTGTAACCCATTCTCTAGCATGCGTCCCGCTATCTAGCCAAAATATTTTCTTCTTTTTAGAACAATTTTTTGTTTGTTTTCTAAGCTAAAATATTATTAATTGATTCGAAACACTTGTTTTGGCTTAAATATATATATATATATTTTTTTGATAACCAACTTTAATAAGTTGTAGGCTATTGTTTCCCACTGTGGTTCCTATCTTTTCCACTTCCATGATTTTGGGATATTTCTTTACTGCTAAGCTTATAAGCTGATTAATCTAAGAAATTTAAATATTGAATAGGAAGCATTAAAATGTGACGATGTATATTTTTTATGACTTCTTCCAGTGAGTGATATTCGTCAAACTTGAAATCTTCCACAGTGCGTGCGGATGCGCCGAAATGTCGCAAATGTTTGTATGCAGTTGATTCCTCGTCAATGTTTCTAATAATAATTATTGAATTTCGTTGTTAATTTTTTTTTAAATTTGTAAATAATAAAAATTATTTTAACTTACTTTTGTATATCTGCAATTTCTACTTTGTGTTTCATTTGCTTCAAGTCATGTTTAACTTTTTTCTCTGCATTGGAACATAATTGCAATGAGACGGTCCTATTTTTTGCAATTGGTTGCCTCCAAAATTCAGTCTTAAAATTATGAAATATTATACTGTACATGTATATAGAGGTAAATGGATCATTTTTTTTTTTTGTTTTGCTAGAGAACGATTGTCCTTTGAATCCTAAATTACCAACTCATCCTAGCTAATTTTAAGTTTTGTCTTAACCAAAGTTCATGGCTCTATTGCTGTTAGTTTATTGTTTTTAAAACGTAATTATAGAAGGGGAAAATTAGTTAGGATAAATTGGTGGTAGTAGCTCTCTAAAGGCCAATCGTTACTTATAAGATGTCTTATGGTAGTTACCCCAATCGCGTTTGTTTTATAAAGTTTTTTAAGGTACTCAAACTCAGTCGATGTTTGAGGCGTTACTGATAATAGTTGGCAACTGTCATTTGAAAAAAAATATTATTTCAAAAAAAAATTTATATATAACTTTATGTAGGCTATAATTTTACCCTTTATAGTTTTTAAAATCTTGGTCGTATTCTCCTTGACACTGTTTGCAAAATAAAATCATATTCAATATCCATACCAAATGCATAATAATTGATGTAAAATTGAAAATTCTAGACTTATTTAAAATTTAAATTTTAGAAATATTATTTTAATAACGAAATAACCTTCTATTATTTATTCTATTGTTACAATATATGCAAAATAATTGGTTAACGTAATACTTTTACATAAATTGCTCATTTAACACGTATGTAATAAAAATCTACATTGTTTTATTGCGCTAATGAAAGTTGCCAAATCTATTTCAAACTTAATTTAAGCCATGTAGCCTATTGAATTTGAATGAGAATTAAATAAAATAATACATTAAATGTATTAATGTGTATTTAATTAAGTTTTATCAAATCTGTTACAGATACTCAATTTTAACAACATTATTATTATACTGCATAATTATGAAACTAATCTAACAATGATAAAATCGCAGTAGTCATCGTCGGCCAAAGAGAAGCATGAATTGCAGATGACAATACTGTACTAATTCAGTGGGGTGGACTTTTTTTTACAAACATCGTGTAATTTAAAAAAATTGCCAACAAGACTTTTTTGTGGTTTATTAATTTATTTAAATTTAAAATAATTGTTTGCGCGTTTGATCAATTTCTTTTTTTATATATTTTAGTTGCAATCAAATTACATTTTCTGAGCTCTTTTTAAAAATTAATAAATTAGTTTTCCAATTTAACTACTGATAATCCATTTTCGACAAATTTTAAGTTGCTGAGTTTATTTGAAAAACTCTTTTACAGTCTACAAATAATATTGAGCAATGTTAACAAAATGCCAAGCATCAACAAATTTTAAATGTAATGTAGTTTAAAATTAGTACCGGTAGGAAAGCTGAATCCTCATTTGATAGATGATAGTTAAAGATTAAATAATTCAATTGTATTGAAACCAATTTATCAATTTACATTAATTACATTGACGTTGTTATATTCAATAAATTATACTGATTAATGTTTTATTTTAAAAAAATCAATTTATAATAATTATTGCTGCAATGTTAAAAAACTTGCTGGTATTATTTATTTTGGCGATTAATTTATTTGTGGCCAGTACTGACGAATATATATATCAAGCAAATGATGAAAGTCTCTCGGATGACGACGAAGCTAGGAATTTCGCCGATAGTGCAGGTGAAGACACTGGAAAAGCTTTCGACGAAAAATCTTCTGAAAACAAACTTCAGAAATTCCTAGATGAGGCAGAAAAAGAAATAAAGGAAGAAAATGCGGCAGAAGATGAAATAGCAAAAAAAGATGAAAAAGCAACAAACGATGAAAACACAGGAAAAGATGAAACTAACAAAAAAGATGAAAATGCTGACAAAGGTGACAAAGCAGAAAAAACTGAAAACGACAACAAAAATGAAAATTCTGAAAAAGATGGAAATGGTAATAGAGATAAAAATTCAGAAAAAGATGAAAATACGGAAAAAGATGAAAATTCAGAAAACGATAAAAATGTCAACAAAGATGAAAATGCTGGTGCAGATGACAGTGCAAAAAAAGATGAAAATGATAGCAAAGATGCTGGAAAAGATGACAAAGATGCTGGAAAAGATGACAAAGAGGCTGGAAAAGATGACAAAGATGCTGGAAAAGATGACAAAAATGCTGGAAAAGATGACAAAGATGCTGGAAAAGATGACAATGCTGGAAAGGATGACAATGCTGGAAAGGATGACAATCCTGGTAAAGATGACAATGCTGGTAAAGATGGAAATGCTGGTAAAGATGGAAATGCTGGTAAAGATGGAAATGCTGGCAAAGACAAAAATGCGAACAACGATAAAAATGCTGACAAAGATGGAAATACTAGCAAAGATGAAAATGCTGAAAAAGATGACAATGCTGGAAAGGATGACAATGCTGGAAAGGATGAAAATGCTGGAAAGGATGAAAATGCTGGAAAGGATGACAATGCTGGAAAGGATGAAAATGCTGGAAAGGATGACAATGCTGGAAAGGATGACAATGCTGGAAAAGATGACAATGCTGGAAAAGATGACAAGGCTGGAAAAGATGATAATGCTGGTAAAGATGGAAATGCTGGTAAAGATGGAAATGCTGGCAAAGACAAAAATGTGAACAAAGATAAAAATGCTGATAAAAACGGAAAAACTAGCAAGGATGAAAATGCTGGAAAAGATGACAATGCTGGAAAGGATGACAATGCTGGAAAGGATGACAATGCTGGAAAGGATGACAATGCTGGAAAGGATGA
>JAQGAZ010001013.1:0-38562 GCA_034692225.1 Polydesmus complanatus
ACTTTTACTTCTTTCGACGCGTCAGAAGCCACCTTCTTGTAGAGCGGCAAGAGGCATGTCTGTTTATACCTTTAGTGCAATCCGCTTGTGATACGCTTTAGTCAGAAAAACTAATGCTTAACACGTGTCAAAAAAAAAAAAAAAAAATTAAGGGAAAAATGCTTTTTTTTTTCTTTCTTTTTGGAGATGTTTTTAAAAAGCGCATTATAGTAAAAAAATGTAATTTTATCCAATTGTACTCCGGAGAATCGAATGTGTTTTCCTCATCTGGTAAATTTTTGTACGAGGGTGATGAGTGGGTGGGTGTAGGAGTGGGTAGTGGTTGTGATATATTTTGTAGTTCACATGGAGGGCGCGCTTATCTTATCTCTATGGTGTGCTGGCTAATGGTCTCATTTCAACACCTGACTCGGTTATGTTACTCTCGTTACTTAACATTTCGAAGAGAGTCACTCGGGACGAAAAGCAAGAAGTTTTGGAAAAAAAAAAAAAAAAAAAAATTTTTTTTTTGTTTGTTTGTTATAAACATAAGCAATAAAAGTTGTGATATCTGTACGAGGAAAGGAAAAAAGCATAATATTTCGCATTTATGTTTTGTATAATTTTACACGTTATAGAAGTAAAGTTTGGAATGTAACGGAAAAAATTTATAAACAACTTCCAATTTAGATACACTTATTTGGGGTAACAATAATAAATGTTGTCAACGAATGTTCTCAAAATTCCTTTTCCAAATCCATTTTAAACTATAGCTTGGAATCTTTTGGCATCGCTTGAAATGCTCAAATTTGAATCTATAAAAAAATGTAAAGCACCTACTTTAGTAGAAAATGAAACTCGAAATAAAAGAAAATAGCCTAAACACATTGAATCTTTACAATGAACTAGAATTTATCACTCGATGACGGTTTGCAACTTTGCAATTTAATTAGTTAAAGTTAATTGAAGCAATCTAGTATTATTATTTAATCAGTCAAATAAAGTCCATTTAACTGGTTAATACCGAAATTTAATTAATGGTAAAAAAATTATTTTTTTCATAGAAGAATGGTATCGCGTGCTTTTTTTTTGGGGGGGGGAGGGGGCTGATATTTAAAATTCAAAACGAAGTTTATTTCGAAAAAAAAAAATTGTATATCGGCTCATGCGCAAATCTTTATTATTGAAACTGTTTATAAGTTTGAATCTTTTCTAGAAATTTAATCCCGATTTCAACTAGCGTATATGTAATCTTTTTTTATTGCAATTGCAAATTGTTTTATTATTAAAATGGTGGAGGGACCCCATTTTGTTGATTTTTTTGAATTTATATTCTATTAATATACGAGTATATGCACTTATTGTTATTATATATTTCCTAAAATCAATTAATTTTTGCAAAACTATGCGCATAGAAATTAACCAAATTTTAACTTTTCGACCTGTACGTTTGTATTAGGAGCAAGGGCGCATTTGTCGCAAATTTCGTTAATTTATTCTTTTAATTAGCGAAATCGAAAGAAGTTATTTTCTGAACCCGTTCGCATTGGTTAACGTTATTAATTGTGAGCAAGGTCGTTGTGGAATAGACTCGTAGAGGATTCGGAGATCGTCTGTTTTAAGTCTAAATTATAAATCGCAATTAACCATTTTTTTTTTTTCTTCTACATTTTTATTTGGGATTTTAAATGAGTCGCGGTAATTAACATTTTCCTGACAAAACTATTTAACTACGCTTTTCCAGCAATGATGAATAGCATTTAATTATAATTTATAATTGATTTAATTATCTCGACTAAAGTCAGCAGCCATCTTTAATTTGTTATTTTTTTCTTTTTCTTCAAAATTCCCGTTGCGGCGGCGGCACGTACGTTACGTTGCGGAAGCTCGGATTCGCCGACGCGTGCGTTATGTGCGTATTTTCGTTGGAACCGTGTTGACGAAGGGAGACGAGCGTTTAGATTGAAAGAAAAAGTCCATTTTTCATCTAATTTCCAATTAGAATCGGTAGTGGTGGGATTGTAAACGTGCTTTTCAGATTAAATTGTACGATAATTGCGCGTCCTTTGATGACGACGTTTTCTTCACAGCTTAATCGAAGCTTCCATCTGCATCCAATCGATTTCCGCTTCCTTCTACAAAAAAAAAAAAAAGAAGGAAAAATCACCATATTTTGCTTGTAATTTTTTTCCGCTTCTCACCTTATGTCACTCTAACATAATTTTCGTGCCTCCACGAAAAAAAAAACTTTTTTGTGAAAATAATCGGTTTTTTTTTAAAAAAATTTTTACTGCTTAAGTCGAAACGCAAAAAATCTTAGGAATTTGTGACAATATTATTATGAATTTGTGATAGTCTGGTAGATATATACCGTAATTATTTATGAAGCTATAATTTTCAAAAGCAATTACTGTACGTGTATTATTATTATTATTCAAAATGGAAAATTTGATTAGTTATTTGAAGCAGCAAAATACAAGAAACTTAATTACGAGTGAATTTCACATTTAATTAAGCAATTGAATGGTAAATTTAGTTAATTTTGGGCGGGAACTAAAGCTTTCATGTAAGACGACTATGGTTAACATTACTTTTATGGGAAAATGGGCGTGGTTCAAAACAATCGTTCATTTGTACCACTTCATTTAACAAAGAGTTTATAGCAAGTGTGGTTATAAGCTTTGGGTTTTTTTAATACTGTAGTTAAAATATATGCACAGTGATTGGTTCATTTTTACCGCGTATACTGTTGTGGTATTGGCGCATTTGCAGGAGAACTAGTTCGTATACCTACTAATTAAATCATAATTCTTCTCGTTTTAACCCTATTCATTAATAAGGAAAATGCAAACAAAATTTCTTTTCCGTCGTTTTTCTTTTTAATGAATGATTGTTAAAATCAAATCATTTAGTTTTTTTTTTTTTTTTTTGAAGTTTTGAACCGGAAAATTCGTCTAAACCTTGTCTCGTATTTTATGAATTACGAAGTTACACAATTATTTTATTATTATTATTATTACTATTAAGAAATTATCTTAGTGATATTCGTTCGATGTGAAATTCTTGATGTTCAATTAAAGTCGTAACTGTTGCGTCTGTCACAACGATAATTTGATTTACAACGCTCAATTGACGCTTTTCCCGCGTAACTCAACTTTTTAAATTTCAATCGATTAATTACAGTATGCTTTTTTTTAATGATAATGTTAATAATAATAAGAAGAATTTTTTTTTTGGATTTTTTGTGAAAGTTGAAATTCTAATGGAGAGAATGAGAGAGTGAGAAAGTCGTCTGAGCATTCGAAATGATTTATGATAATTTTTGATGAATATTTGGAGCATCGCTTCCGGTCTCGTCACGCTTGGCTGGGCTATATATTGTCACGCTCTACACTTTACATTATTCTCTTCGTCTTTCTATGACTCACGTGGGCTTCCATTCACTTTTTCCCTCGCAATTCACGGACACTAGAAACCTCGATCTTTCGTTTTCAATCGAGTGATGGAGGAAATGTTTTTTGGGGAAATAACGATGCTGACAATATTAGTGATTATTTTGCGTTAGAAATCAATATTTATTATTTGTTTGGGTTTGAACGCATGATATAAATAATAATGCTGTGGATTCTGCTTCTATTTTCTATGGCTTTTCAGTTATTAGCGTCGAGTAAGGAATTGAATTTCCGTGGGCAAATTTTTATGTCATCATAATTTTCTTTGTTATTTTTGGAAATAAATATTAAATTTGAGGAAAAATCAATAAAATATATTTTAACAATGGACACTTCAAACGATATTTTTATCAGTTTAAAGCAAATTTTTGCTAGAAAGTTATTGGTCCTATTTTTTTTAAATAAATAAATCAGAAAGTACAGTAATATGTAAGCGCGATTAAAAAAAATCTATTTTTTAATTTGCAAAACGAAGTTATTGTACTTGTCAATTCACTCTTTAAGCATTTAAAGAAAAAATATTGAAGGGAGAAACTTATTCCCATTTAATCGCTAAAAGAGAGTTGATGCTAAATGTTTATTAGAAGAAACGTAAAATCGAGGTCCTACAATGGAATCGACAATGAGGTAGAAGGAATGCGCGTTGTGAGAGTAGCGGGACAGACTGTGAATCGGAGTAGCCAATTGAATAATGGATCGAACACGTGTATTGGTGATTAGAAGAAGACGGAATAGGCATTGTCATAGCGACGAATTAAGTCGGGGAATTGTATCAACGTGTGTATTGTGTTCATCTACCCTCTCATTCATCATCCGACCAAATTGCCAGCTAATATCCCTCTCTCTCTCTCGTTCGCTCTGGCTAAGGATGGTAAGGGAGAGGAGAAGAAGGACACTTAGCCATCCATCTCTCATTCCTTGCGCAGCTAATATGTTGGCCAACACGTGACGAGGAGAGAGTGGTCCAGATATATTTAACGCTCTTTCCTTCTTCACACGAAATTACATGTTAAATGGGATGTCGCGAAGATTCTCTTTCTCTTCCGGTCTGACTCGAGGGGTGACCAACGCGATTCATGTATTTAAACAACGCGGACTCCCCTGGACTCTCTCCCCCCCCCCCTTCAAACACGCTTTAATTTCTACGTTATACACGCCAATCGCGGAGGCTTAGCAAACACTTAAAAATTGTTTGGTGGATGCATCACCCTGTATCTTCCACCCTGGTGATTGAATGACCATTCCACCCACCCTCTTTAATGGACTCGTGAGAATTATTCCGAAGAGGGTCCTTGTAGATTAAAACATTTTTACTCTTCTCTTAATTCTTTTAATCTTTGAACACGACTTATTTTATCGCTTTATTGTCATTTTTGGTCAGAATTTCATAGAAAAGGTCGTTTGAAGGTGACATTACGCGAAAGATGACGAGTTCAACGATATTCTCACTAATAAAAACATTTTATTAAAAATACTTTGCGAATTTAGAAATTCTGTAGAAGTGAGAATGTACGTGTAAAAGAATATAATTTTATTTGTGAATCGTTTGTTGGTGACGTCATAATTAATTACCGTAATACCGCATTGTATGCGGAATTACTTTAACGTGTAGTTTGATTGTCCCAGTAATTGACTTTTATGCGAAACTTTTACCTAAGCATTAAATTAAATTATGCGTTAAAAATGAGCTTTTTTTTACGTCGTTAGTGTCGTCTTATGCAGTTTTAACATCAGTGATTTTAGTCTTTTTGTTGCGAAATATTTCGTTTTACGAACGGCATACAGTATGCGGTTGAGAAATCAAATTTTAATGAGCGATTTAATATTATTTTAAAGTTAATTTTCACTACCGGTGTAAGAGATTTTGTTTTTACGCGGAAGTTGCGGAAGTTTTGTCTCGACACTTCCCTAAGGTACCGGTAAATTCTGCCAGTTATTTTTTGCAACTCAACCGCCATTTAAAAAGTCTTCAAAACTAATTATTTGCGTTTTGAATGTCGCAATTTATTAATTCGAAATCGTATACTGTAATTGAGTTTTAAAAAACCACGGGCATCGATTTTGATGGGAGACTCGTCGACTTAATTGAGGGTCGTTTTCTACGAAGGAAAACATGAGATTTGTGCGAGTCGAAATTCACCAGAGTCATATTATACATGATAATTCACAGCTCTTAATATTTCTCGTCTTCTACATTATTGTTATCTCTCTGCCGCCATCTTGTTTGTCGTTTGACGCCTATAAACACCATGCTTGTTACGTAAGTGGAATAGATTTGGGAAGGGTGCGGTTTGTTGCTAAAGATAAATGCTCGGAACATGAAGATTTCGACGTGTAATGAAAGGGAATGGAGTTGGGTGGTGGTAGGGGGAGGGGGCGGGTAGGTGGGGGGCGTTGAGAACTCACTCCTTCGATTTACAAATGAGTTTAAAAAAAGGAAGCGAAAATTGTTCTTTTTTTTTTACTTTTCTTTTTTGTTAGTTCAATCATTTTCGATTCTGCTCTTCATAAATGCTTCGTTCGCTTCCGGTTGAGGAGTTTTTTTTTTTTTTTTTTGGCGGGAGGAAGTTCTAATCCACATCCACCCTTTTCTCTTTCTCTATATCTTTCATTCTCTCTCTTGAGGCTTTTATATATTATGGGTTTCTATATCAGTGCTTGTCAACCGAGGTGCCGCGCGCCGTCATGCAGTTACGAATATCAACCATTTCTAGTAATTTAATTGTATTTTTTAATGCTCATTTTGAGTATTAAAAGTGAGTTTTGTTGATAAAAACTGCGAGTTTGTTGATATAATTTGATATGCATTATGTAAAATAGTATTATTTTTATATGGCTTGGCAGTGCATAATAATTTTCATACTTTTTATCAAAATTTTATTAACTTTTTTAAAAGCAAAATTTGATATTTTTTAATCATT
The DNA here is from genome assembly GCA_034692225.1 of Polydesmus complanatus. Classification (NCBI taxonomy): domain Eukaryota; kingdom Metazoa; phylum Arthropoda; class Diplopoda; order Polydesmida; family Polydesmidae; genus Polydesmus; species Polydesmus complanatus. Next base: position 6,353 of record JAQGAZ010001013.1, read on the forward strand.
ATAATTTTCTTTATATATAAAAATTTTGTCATATATTTTTGCAAATTTTATATTTTTTTTTATGAGTTTTGGGCGAATTAGGCTATACTGTATTTTATAATTTGTTTTATTAAAATTTTTATTAGTTTTAACCATTATTTTTTAGTTGTTGTTTTGAGTAAATTGTGAACGTTATTTGTATTGAAATTGTGTTATTTTTTTCAAGAAAGTTTGCATGTTTCCTTAGTTACGCAGTGTTTACGTATGTCTCGAGACGTTAAAAAAAAAGGTTGAGAAGCGGCGTTCTATATACATGTATGTGTACGTGACGATAGATGGGTGGTAGATGGCGCTGCATGCTGTGAAATAGCATTTGCGTTGGCGCTCTTGCTGCTTGTTTTCTTCGATGATGAACGATTTTCTTGTCACCCCAAATAATGTTCCGTGTTTATTTTCCCCTCACTCTCTCTTTCTCTCTCCTACATCCCTCACTCACACTCTTGTGTAACTTACAAACCTAGGTAACTATAAATTTTGACTTTTTTTATTCACTTCACATCATATCGATTATCGATAGGTCTGGTGAATTATGCTTCTGGATGATATTTTCTTTTTTTTTTTATTGTTATTTCTTTTCTGCTTCTTTTAGCGGATGATAATCCCGTTTAAAGCGTAAGGGCGTGTGCGAGCCAAAATTTGACTAAAGACATCTTTCATTCGCTCTTTTGTTGTTGGTTTTTATTATTATTATTATTATTTATTTTTTTTTTTTGGTGAGATGTTTATAACTGCGGTAAATGTATTTCTAACGGGTCGAACAATGAATTTTTGAAACGTCATTAACACGTCATTAGTCGAAGAGGGAGGAGAGGCCCACCGCATTTTCATCTTCTGAGAAATTCATGTTACGAACATAGTTACTAATAATACAAGTGACTTGTGATCTAATTGCACACAACGTTTTGTTAAAGAGATCGTTAAAGAAGATGCGGATGAATTGTGTGAGGAATTAATAGCGAAAGATATGCATTTTTATTTCTTCCGGTATGGGAAAATTATTGCATAGAACGAACTTTTGGTTCTATGAAATTTTCGGCATAACGAAATTTTAAGTGTACATGTACAATAAAAATTAATATTTAAGTGTGAAAGAAGATTTATATATGTATTGAAGGCTATAATAATTGAATCGTAAATTTCGAAAAGGACTCGTCTTCTATTTTTTTAAAAAAATGCAAAAAGGGCTCATGTCGCATGTTGCAAAATAGGAGATGAGCTCTTTTCGAAATTTGATTATTAAAGTCGACTGTAATCAAACTGAGATGAGAGTTTAAAACGAGATTTAAATGAAACTAGATCTTCTGGTGGAAAAAGGACGTTATTAATTCAATCACTTTCTGAATTTCTTAGAAAGTTTGGGTTTTACACCGGTAAAAAATTAAGTTCGTTAAAAATATTGTCACTTTAACGAAATATTTGAATTTAAATCTAAAACAATTTGTTTCTGCCAGCGCAATTATTACAGTATTTTCGATGCGAATTCTTACCAAAATTCAGTTGAAGGGATTTGAGAATAATTATTCCATTGTAATTATAAATTATTATTTTTGCTTTTTATGAAAATATCGTATTAATTTTTTTAACTAACGAATTATTGTTGTAGAGTTTAACAAAAGAAATTTTTACTTTCTTTTCTTTATAGAATTTGCATTCGGTTCGTATAATTATATCTAGCATTCTTTTTTCCTCTCTAATTCTTAATTACCGGTACTCGAAATGAATCGCGATGGTCTTACAATAATAATGCTGAGTGAAAAAAAAAAAAAAAGAGTTTAAAAAAACACAAGTTTAAATAGCGAGCGATTCCGAGTAATTGCGTGAATTCGAGTGCGGGTAAAATGTGAAAATACCGAGCATGAAATTTTACATTGAAATTCGTAGACTGCAATTCCATTGTTAGAGCAGCGACACATTTTCAAATTGTATTTTTTTTAAAAAAAAGAAACTTTAAAAGTGGATGAAACACTTTTCTAATTTTAATCTTATAATAGAAAAAATTATTTTCTTTTACGCGTGTGTTTTCATTTCGAATGAAGTTAATAAGGTTTGAGCTTGGTCATTTTTTTAAAAGCCATGCACACCCATCTCTTATTTTACGCGATAGATACGCTTCCTCTAAAAAAAAAAACACAGTGTAACGTGAATGTGTTTAAAATGGAATTTATTCTTGATTTGTTTAAAATGTATGTTTAGTCAAATTTTGGTTTTAAATGTAAATACTCGGTTAAAGTTTGTTCACATTTGGTTACCGAGAGTAAATATATATTTTCAAAAGTGGAAACAATTCTCTTTTATTTTTTTTTAATAAAAAAGGGGAAATATTTTAAATTAAAGATAAAATGAAGTATGCATTTTCCATGAATTTATTCCATGAAGAATTTATAAAGAACTTATTGTATTAGGAAACAAGTTTTACTTTTTTTAAACTCTTGTTAAACGAGAGGTATGGTAATAATTATGAACTGGAAGCAATGAATGTCGTGAAACAAGTACTGTATTTAAAATAATTATAGTAATTAAAGTACTGCGCACTCTAATGGTTGACGCAAATTTAATGTAACTTTATGACCAGATTACAGTACATTTCATATTTACTTAACTTAAGAATTTTTCTATTAATTATTATTTTTTCTTTGGAATTGAACACAATTTATGCAAAATTTTAATTGCCGGTACTGTATTGACTTTATTTGAAATGAAATAACTTTTAAACAGCAAAATGCGATTGGGTATACAGTTAATAGCGATTAGACTCATTAGAGGATTCGGTCAGATTTTTATGTTATTAGAGATTTTGCGGTTACGCTTTTTTCCTCGTAACTCGTTCTTATGCTTATGTTTACTTCTTATGTCATCAAAATTCGGAATTTGAAATTTATTGTTGCATTGAGGTAAATGAATAAATAAATTCTAAATTCCTAAGACTTAAGAAGTGGGCAGTGTAAAACGAAATTTAAATAAAACTAGATTTTCTGGTGAGGACGAAGTATAACTAACTAATATTATACCTTCTATGTAATTCTTTTGGGTTAAATTAAAAATCAAAAATTACATTGATCGTCCCAAAAGAGCGGCTAAGTTGATATTAAAAAAATAAAAAAAATAGCCATCTAAGTGAATTTTAATCGTAAAAAGTATTTTGTTAAAATTAATGTGACGACAAGATTGGATTTAAAATTTCAAAAGTTTGGTTGAAAAAGGAAGAAAGAAAGGTTTCCATAGGAGTGAATCGCGGGCTTTATTATCTTATATAATTAGCGGGGGATTTATTTCTGTTGAGCTGTGAAAGCGGCGTATGGCACGCCGTACGCGACAATAGATAGCGAATTTTCTTAAGAAAAGAGTCGAAGCGATTATTGTTTATTATCTAGTTTTCATTTTCATTATTATTATTATTCTTTTTTTTTCTTCTTCTTCATCGTCTTGGAGATTGTATTGAATAATGCGATTAAAAATTATTGGAGGGAAGTAATAATTGCGCGACGAGGTCGAACGACGTGCGCATGCGTGGTCCAACGGCATAAAATTTGTAGGGGAAAAGACTTTGAAATTGAAGTGCAAATCGGATGTCGTCCTACTACTATTTTTCTTTCCCGTTTTTTTTTTTCTTTTTGGGGCTTTTTTTTTTTTTTTTTTTTAAAAAAAAGAAAATTTTGAATAAAAGTGATGGGCAAAAGTCGTTTCAGTAAATTTGAGATCCGTCACTCGTCGACATCGTATTATTTTTTTTTTCTTTCTTTCTTAAGGAATGCATGTAGGCCTACGCTTTCCTAGTCAGCTTCAACTTGCTAAGGATTGAAAAGGCGCGACGGGATGTGGGTGGGCGGGAGTGAAATAAAAGGAAATTACATCTAAAGCGAGAAAGATGAAAAATTGAGGCGAAGAAAAATGAAAGTTTTTTCTTTTTTTTTCGTTTTTTTTTTTCTTAAAAAATGGGTAAAAGCTTAGCAAATCAACAGCATCTGAGTTGGAAGATCATTTTTTTCCCCACCTTCCGCTTCTTTTAAAATGGCGCCTCGTAAAATTGACACTCGTATTAGATAAATTATATTAAACTGAAATACTTAAAAAGAGGATTGCGATTAATAAAAATATAATTAAGCTATTTATTAAGTTTCCGGTTGATTTTTTTTTTTTTCGTTTTCGTCTTTCTGTTCAGTAAAGATGGCTTCAAACTGATACAGTAGTGAAGCTAAATTCTCACCGTTTCATGTTATTAATTGACAAGTCCGATGTTTACGTTAGTTTCGAATCTAATGTAGCGCGTTTCTATAGCAACATTGTATTTAAAAATGTACATTTCATAAGGCTGGATGTACAGAAGGAAATAATATATCATCGGTGTAATTCTAATGCAGTATCTCGTAATCCAAAGAACTCAACTTGTCAGGGGGCAAAAAAATGTAACGCAACAACTATACCAGTCTTGGTTACGAGAAATGTTGTAGGGGTTACATTGCTTCGCTTACGAGGTATTTTCTAATTAATGCGGCACATTTTTTACTTGTGGGGTATTAGAATTACACCGACGATATTGATATCGTCGGTTGATAAAAGTGTAACTTTAAAAAATGATTTGTGGAATTAATCCACTTGTGCAGTGAAACATGGCATAAGACAAGTGCATCAGCAGTTTATTGCGATGCTATTTCGAATAGTGACGTATAGAATTTGGTTTTTTGCAGCAATTTCAATAATAAGAATCTGCATTAAACTTGCAGTATTTTTGAAAAAAAAAAAATAATGGATTTAGGTCACTTTAATTATAGGTAAATTTCATTTGAAAGGAAAATATTAAATTTAATGCACTTTGTCAATTTTTATTTATCTAAATAATTGCATCGTATTTTTTCCGTCATGCGCGGAAATTGTTTATTTATTTTTTTACAAATGGAAACAGTCCGAAACGAGGTTTAGGATTTGTATTCCGGGTCAAATCGATCGAGCGCAGCAATGAGGTATTTTTCTAAAATCGTATCTACATTTCCATTTTTCAATATTATTTCAAATTGTAATTCAATTTCTGGCTTTTTTGATCGAATCAACAAATCATATTTTTACCGTTATTATTAAGATGATTTGATCGAGATTGCGTCTCTCTATACGCAACTTTCCGCTTTATATTTTTATGTAAACAGTGCATTTTGTAGATACCGGTACATTTTCGGTAAACATAAGTTTTCCTAACTTCAGGATCAGTCCAAATCCTTTCAACAAAAAACAACAACATGATGTTACCCAGATGTCACTTTTATAATCTTGAGAATGTAAGATAAGTTGTGCTGAAAAAATTTTTAAATACCGTATTAACCAAATACGGTACCCAAGAAAAAACTTAATCGGTTGGTAATCTGAAAATATTCTTCTACTCTTTAATAATAATTATTAACGGTATTTAGTTTAAATTACCGGAATATAAAAATATTTTTTAAAAGCCTATTTTTAAATGAACATTTTTTTTGTGATGAGTGTCTATTAAAGCTGATTGAAGAAAAAAAATCTCAAAATTGTGAATGACAAAAGTGTAAAAAATTATTCAAAATAGAGAGAAATAATACTTTTTACGGTACACAAAATGAAAGAAAAAAAATATGCTGGATTATGCAAAAGTATAAAAATGAAAGGAAAAATGAGTGTAGTTTTATTATTTTGTAGTTCTTTTATTTCCCTTATCACGAATGGTTCCGGGTGGTAAACCGACGAGAACCGTTTCATCTACATCTTTTTTTTATTATTATTAAAACTAAGAAAAACAAGAACATTTTTGAACAAACCTCGCATTTAAATAAATAATTAAAAAGCAGGCTGCACATGTCAAATATTGATGATGAGCATGATGACTGCGGTTGGTGTTCGGGGTTAACCGAGCTAAACACGTAGAACAAATAAACCAAAGTGTACGTACGGTACAATACGAAGCCACAGAGGCCTGCGGAGGTAAAAGTCCTCCAAGCTCATGCAAGGAGTACTGTGTGTGTGTGTTTTCTTATGGCAAAACAAATATCTAAACACGTGAACAGACATTGGACAAAGCTGAAGACGAACACACAGTTTGTACACCTGCGTTAAATAAATAACGAGCGTAAAATCAAAACAAACTTGAAAACATCACTAATAAACAAGCTATGCCATTCTTTAGGCGTGGAGATAGATGGGGGGGGGGGGGGGGGGTGGGGTAAGGGGATGGGTCGTGGGGATATAATAACACGGCATTAACGAGGTGGGCTCCTCTCTCAAAATCATCTGCGCGTTTCGAATGTTTATTAACTCCTGGAGATCTTTTTATAACAACGTTGAGTTATAAAGACCAATTTCGATTTGATTTTGTTTTGGAGGTTTTATAATTACTTTTTTGCTGTTTTACTGTTTGCTTTTTACGGTTCTGCTGTACGTTTAGTTTTTATTATGGTTTGTTTTTGTATTTCTTTCATTTTTAATGTTCGTTTTTAACTGCATTAAGGTTTTTGATGTTTGCTTTTAACATTTCTGCTCTGTTTGGTGTTTTTTTTTTTTTTTTTTTTTTTTTTATTTATTTCTGTTATTGATAACATTTAATTATTTTTCTGCTGCTGGTATTTTAAAATTCAGTTTCTTAAAGGTTAGTAATACTGCAATTTTTAAGACTGGTTTTTACTTTTCTGCTGCTTTTAATGCCAGTTTATAGGATTTTTTTTCCCCGTTTTTAATTTTGTATAGCTTTGATTTAATTTTCTGTTGTATTTAATTTTCTTTTCTTTTTGCTGTTTGATGTTGGAGAAAAGAATGTCGTTTGGCGGAGAGGAAATAAATCATAATTAAGGAAAAGATAATTGAATTAAATCATTTTTATTGACGTTAATTTGCGTCGAAGCGTAATCGGTGAAATATCACTCTTTTATGATTCGGCGCCAAGTTTAATAAAAACGGGATTAAAGGTAGAGTCGTTAGTCGGAGGGATTATCCGGATTAGCATAAAAGGATGATCATGCGAAAGCTGTGAATAAAAGGTGGGCGGCGAGCAGGACGGGGGTTTGTAAAAAAAGAGCAAAGAGGAGCTTTTTACATTTGGACGAATTTGAATCGCAGTTTGGTAGTAAAATTAAAGCGTTTATGCACACGAGATAAAATGACGAAGCACATTTGTTTGAGTATGCACCAACAAATTTGATGACGCGCAAAATTCAACCTACTGTACCGGTACGTCTACGGTTAGGTCGGGTCTTACGTTTACAATCGATGGCCCATTTATTCTGCGTTACGATTTTTTTTTTATGAAAAATAAAATAAAAAGGTTTCAAAGTGATAAAACGATTTATAATTATTAAATTAAGGCAATAAATTTGGGGGGAAAAAAAGTAGCAACAAATTTAATTCTTAGGGAATTGTTGTGATCGCATTGAAAAAGTTTTTTTTTTAACCAAAAGTGACTTAAACTTTAATGATGTGCACCCTTAAAATCTCACTAAACAGCGTAACAAACAAAGTGCATTACGAGAAATTCACTAAACGACTAATTAAGGTTAGATTTTATATTAGTGCACTTGACATGGAATTTGTAATAAGCAACACCTTCACACTGTTAAAAGGAATGATGTCGAGTTTTGGCCCACGATTGTACGCTGAAAGAAAGCTTTGCCATTCACTTTTGAGATGCAAAAGAATAATAAGGAATAGAGAGATAGAAGAAAGGATGTATAAAAAAAAAAACCTCAGAGATTGAGCTTAAAGTGCATTAGACTGCAAATTCATTTGGAATCAAATTTTGTCAAAGGAGACAAAATAGGGTTGTTACGAGAGGGATAAAGCAACACTAAAAAAAAAAGGCGAGATAGATGGAGAGTAAGGGTAGGGGAGGGGTTAACAACTAAATCTCTCTCTCTCTCTCTATTTAAATCGGCCCAACTCTTTTTTTTGTCTCCCTCTTATTCTTTATTTTGTATACGCTTTAATATGATTGCGAGTGATGTCCTAGAACTAAATGAAAGGGCTGGCAGGGTCGTCGGCCTTTGTTCTTACGTATTATGCAAATTGAGTGACGCGTCGATGCTTATCAACTTTTAATTTCGAATGATTAATGTCAATTCTTATGCGTTTGATGACACGCACGTGACCTGACGTCACGAAGCAGTGGGAAAAATAAACACGTTTTTTTCTTTTCTTCTTCACCCTTGGCGATGTGGATCATTCGGAAAGTAATTATTTATTACCCCTTTCCCTTATTTAATCAATTACGACTCTATTCTTTTCGATCGCCTTCCATGTTTTTATGACATTTTTTTTTAGGGTTTGATCTTTATATCTTCCCCCTTCTTCTCAGTCCGCACATTCATCGCGTATAGCAGCCAAATACCAATGTTAATGGCATTTGGAAGGCGAGAGCACTGGCCACTGCTACCAGCGTCGGTTACCAGCATACGATAGAAAGGAGAAAATTGATATCGTTTTTTATGTGGGAGAGAAAACGACGCTGAATCCTTTTTTTTTTATATATTTTTTCGTTCTAATTTTTGAATGTCAAACCCTCCGTACACGCGATTTTAAGCTGCATTTTTCATTATATGTGAAAGCAGCTGATAACTACAGTTTCCTTTTTGTCAAAAGTTTTCGTTATTTTCTCCTCGGCGTCTTTTATAATTTAATTTTCTGCGTTAAAAATATTCGATGTACGTTTTATTTTTGACGCGTTAGCGGTTTGAAATTTCATTTCGAACGTTCATTGAAATGGGGGTACCGGTAATTATTACTGTATTATTATTTTTCTGATTGCTTGTGTTTGACGTGTGCGAACAGGTGAATAGAAACATGCACGTAGAAAGTAACAGTGGGACCGCAAATTTAGATTCTCATCCATACTTGCGACGCTTTAAATTTTTATGTTTAGTTCTTGAAAACCATCTTTCTGTTACCGCACATGTACAAATCATTCGCATTTAACGAGGGAAGAATACCATATTTCAAATTCGACGCGTTGTCGAAGTTTGAATGAAAAGCAACCCTTTGAATCGTTTTTTTTTTATCCGGAAAATAGAGGTTTCATTTTTTTTTTTTTTTGGTTTTGTTTTACCGATCGAATTTTTTGATCGGAATATGTGAGGAACAGGATTTCGTGACTTATGGGGTTTTAGCAGATGATATAAAATCGAAATCCGTCATGCAGCACCGACCATAATGGTTCCCCATCAAAGAGGAAACTGGATGGAGTGAGAGAGAAAGAAAAAAATAACATTTGCTCTGAATATAAAGCGGGGCCTACTTCAACCCATTCATCACCATCGAGAGAGAGAAAAAAAAACTACCGGGTCCCTCACACAGGCTTAGAGAAAAAAAGGGGTGATGCGGGGAAAGTCATCTACACCGAGATCAAAATTATATCGAAAAGGGTGTGCATTTTTTTTTTTTTTTTTTTTTGTAGTGTGGAAAAAGTTTGAGGGTTGCGAAAGAGTTGTGAACGCCAGAAACAGTGCTGGAAATTAGATTAGTTGGTCGTCATGTGTGTGATTGACTTTAGTGGAGTGTAAATCAAATATTAGATTATAGTCGATATAAACTTGGAAGTGAACGCTATTCAATTTCAGGAATTGTATCCGATTCCAAGCTTACAACGCTTTAAAAAAAAATAAATAAATAAATAAAAAAAAAATAACATATAAAAAAAAATTAAAATAAATACGAGTATGATGAATTTAATTTTTTTGTTAATATTAAATTTCCTTAATTATTTTAATGCGAGCTGCTTAATTATCAAGTAATTTCATTATTATTTACGGTGTTTCACAGTTTCTAGTGCGAAACCCGTTATTGTTGAGAATGATATTTGGAGGATTTTTTGTATCTGTGCATTTGGTTGTACACAATCCGAACCATTATTTTTTACGTTATATACCGATATTTTTTTATTTATGGTAATTTAAACTTGTTAATATACAGTACTCGTAAAGTACTGTACTCTATGTTATAGAGTTATGTTTTTAAAATGGAGCTGAATACAGTTTATTTATTTATTAACCTTATATAAACTAATTTTCTATTTCAAAAATTTTATTATGTGTTTTCCGTACTTGAGGTTGGCCCGGGACTCAAATATTCAGGTAATAGAAATTCTACTGTATTGCTAATTTGGTTATCTCGAGAAATTCATTTTACTGAGAAATTTGTTGTTCAACACTGCTATGGTAATTCCATTACAGATTTACATTACTACGAGTATACTGTATCTTGAGAACTCTTGCTTTAGTGATTTGGTTGTACCGTACATGTATTGAGAACTCTTATTTGTTAAGCTACCTAGACCTAGCATTTGAGCTTAAATACGTTCTCAAAATACGGTTTTTTTTTTATTATTTAAAACGAAATATTGAGAATTTAGAGTGAAAAATGGTGTTAATTAATTTAAAGATTCAAAGCGAGGCTATATGTGCAGTGAATATTTTTGTGTTAAAAAATAATTATGATGTCACAGCGTAATAATTTGAAGTAACAGTAAATGTGGAAGTTAAAAATGTATTTCTTTACCGTAGCTACACTATTTTAAATAGTGTAACTCGGTATACAGTGTACTCTCTTTTGACTGCCAACAGCATTTTTGCATGAAACTAGTGCTTGTTTTTCTTTTTTTTTTGGTTTTTTTTCTCCGGTGAGATGGAGGGCAAGTTGATGAGTTTTTTCGTTTAGGTAAGAATGTTGAGCGCGTTAGGGTCACGTTTCAAGTTCTGACATAAGAATCGCGTTTGCTTTATTTGCCATAAGCCAAGAGCCAGCCGTTTTTCCTTCCGCTCAAAATCGATTGGCGAAGGATTTTTATCAGATGTGAACGTCGTCGTCGTCTTTTACATAGAAAGTAGGTTGGAGACCGGCTTGGTTATTATGACGAATAACGAACTTAATTTTCTTCTTCTTCTCGTTAAAAATGAGATTTCAAACGTGAGCAAGTTTTATTATTATTATTTTTTTTTTCTTCTGTTCTCTACTTTTTTTTTTCTTCTTCTTCTTTTCCGATTGGAACATTTTTGATGTTTTATTACACGCTGGATGAATAAAAGCCAGAAGCGATTGAGAAAATTGCTCGCACTTTAATTTTTTATTACAGGGATGCTTCTTAAATGTCAACAAGATATTTTGACAAACCTACAATTTTCCTTTCTTCATCTCCATTTTTTTTTTTTTGGAAAAAGATAAAAATATACGTTAATCAAACGTTCCGATGTATTTTTTTTTTTTATTATTTATTAATTTTTAATCAATCCTCGTCGGGTATTTTCCAACTTCCGGTTGATTTTACGAAATGGCGTTAATGAGTGGCGGGGACACCCTGCAATAGCCGTGAGCTCTACGTCATGAGTTAATGAGTAGTAGAATACAACGTTCATTACCATCATCATCATCGTTGCTCATTTTGATTTTGGCTCTCAGCTCCATTTACGTCACGCATTAATGTTGTCCCTATACCCACTAATGAGATGCGGAATTAATGATTAGAAGAGAAAAGATGTTGTAATCTATGGATGATGAGGAGGAGATGGGGAGAGAGAGAGAGGAGGGGGGGGGGGAGCTAAACACACCCTATTTACATCAGCTGCTGTTGTCTTAACTTCGCCACCGTTAAGAAGTTCCACTTCCGTTTTCATAACACTGCGCAACACCAAACGATTATCATCTCATTTTAATTATTTATTCAGCCAATCTATCCGACTTTCTACCGCTTTCGCAACCCGCAGTTCAATTTACGGAACTAATTTCGATCAATTTTTGTTAATAATTATTTAAGGAGTCTCGAAATTGTTACATTAGTAGCATTCAAATTATTTAATTTAGAAATATTTATGTGGTGGTTTCTACTTACTCGTATAATAATTTTGTCGATTGTTTTTGTGAATTAGTAAGATCATTTTTTGAAATTTATTTAGGTGATTCTAGTAGCTAATAACATTATTTTTAATTGTCGAATTTCAGTTTCTTTAATTTTTTTGTGCATACTGTACTGTATACCTGATGTAATGATTGTACAAAGTGCATAGCCTACTTTTTAACGTTGCATTTTCAACTGCTATTCACTTTGCATTGCATTTTTTGGAAACATATCTATAATGCAAAGCGAGATCTGGGCGAATTACATTATGTAAATTCTGCGATTTAATTTGAAATGTTTGTTTTATTTAAAACGATTTTATATTGTGGTTGGTTTTTACGACAAACATAATTAAAAATTTTCTAATGAATTATTAATTTTAATTGAGTTAATTGTGCAAATCTTGTGAGTTGATGCGAGAATCAAAGGTCATAAAACGTGAAGGTCACGTGTCATTTTCCGTTTCCCGAGAGAGGTCGATTCTTTTTCGAGTTCCAGTCAACATAATTAACTTAATCGCGTTTTGTGGCGCCATCTTGAACGTAGTTGTACTGCGCAAACATCTGCTGACTGGCTGATTGAATGAATGAAGGACAGAGTGAGTTTTAATTATTATTTTTGCTTTAAATTCATCTTATAATAAGTAGACTAAATTATTAATTTTTTGTACGATGAAATTATAAGCTATTGTATAAACATTTAACCGAGCGTGGCAAATGTTGTCTTTCTTGAGTCTCCCTTCATCACTTACTGTACAGTATTATTGCAACCAACAAAAAAGCACGTTGTGATTTTGAAAGCTTTACCTTGTCACTAATGCAATCGTAATTTGTAAATACAAATTCTGCAAACACTGCAAAATGTTTTTATAGCGAGTTGTCTGCATCAAGTTTCTTAATTATTGCGTGTAGACTCCGTGTCAAATAAATTTTACTGAGAGACGAATATATTACTGTACATTATAGTTATGTATAGTGCACTTTCCATTTGCGGAAATGGACTTTATGGTATATGAAGTTATGTGACTAATTAATGTTAAAAGTATTAACTCGCTTATTTACAAAGCGTGCAAATTGAAATTGAGTGTAATTCAATGGAAATTCTCATTAATTTTTATTTCTTAAGAAAACAGAATGAATTATTATGATCGAAGATCAGTGTAATTATGTTAAAATTTATAATTATTATCTGAAGTTCAAGGTTCTTGTTCGACATTTTTTTTCATAAGTTTTTGTGTTTTAACTCGGTTAAATTGTGCATTTAAAATAAAACCAGAAAGAGAAAATAATACAGCGATAATTTTTTTTTTTCCTTTTTCATTTAAACTTAGAAAATTTCACGTCAATTTTTGCAACGTTTTATGTTCGCTGACGTGACCGTCATTATAACGAGAAAAAAAATTACCCTTCTCCGATTTCTTTTTTATTTTGTTTGTATTAAATTTTTATGTTACCGGTATGTAATAATAGATGTCTATATATAGCGTCTGTACTGTTCTGATTACAGAGGCTATTTATTGTATTTTTACGTAACATTGTATCTGCTCATTAATTTTCTAATATAACGTTTTATTATTATCTTTCTTTTAGAAAAGGAATTTTTTTTTTTTTTTTTTGAAAATTGAAAATTTGACTCGATAGTTTGCATAGCGAATACATGCGTCATTCATTCCACACGTACAGTTATTTTATCGTCACCTTTAACCCTATTCCTCCTCGACGTGACCTTATCGACGCATACTTTCAAATTTGGACGCTCTCGCTCGTGTGCCGTGCGATGAGTCATTTGCCTTTGGAGAATTCGTTACAGTGATAAATGCGTTGATGAAGCTTGAAGATGAAATTAAAACGAGTTTTAATTTATTAGACGGTGAAACAGCGATATGGGGCGCGTAGAAAGCAATGGGGGAAATTCAACGAAAGGTAGAGAGGTAGTTCAAAGATACTGTAGGTTAAAAAAAAAAAAAAAAGTGCGACAAAGACATTATTTAGAGGGAGAGACTAAGGTTAGCAAATACACAAATATAGGCAGAGATGGTTAAAAAGAGTGGCGAGAAAGACTGATGAGAAGAGATGAGTGCAACAAAAGTAGGATTTTTAAAAAGAGTGAGGCACTAAGATAGGTAGAGAGATGGATAAAACTGTAGGTTAAAGATAGAGTGGTACATGCAGGCCCCCGAATGGATACGGATAAATATCGAGGAAAGTACATTAGAATAGTTAGAGACAGCGCGATGGAGAGGAGAGATTGACATACAGTGAGGACAGAGCGAGATGGATGAATGGAGAGGAGATAGACGTGGAGGGAAAGAAGAGATACTGTAGTGGGATGCTATCGGTTTGAATTGCGAGTTGTCATTTGTCAGAAGCCAAGCAACGATCCTCGCGTGGGAATTGAGCGCTTATTAATTAAAAGCAAAAATAAATCGAAAGGTGAGAGTAGTTTTTGGTTTGCCGTTCTCTCTGTCTCTCGATATGATAATGCGAAAAGTCGTTTAGCAAATTAAATTTCATCATTTTCACTTTCCATTGATTAGCCATGTAACACAATATCGTTTTATCAAATTACAAATTGTCAACCGATATTACGTCGGATCAGATAAATCGAAAGAAGAGTGCGCATTCGAGAGAGTGAGTGAGATAGATAGATGGAAAAAGAAGGGAAAATTTATGCACTAGCCAAAGATACGCGCTTTTGTATTTAATGATTTTCGAAAAGTTGAAATGTGTGCGGCAGTTGTGCGCACGCGTGTTGCGATAAAAATGAGAAAGATGAGTTTGTTATTGCAGTAGAGGGCGTGATAGTCGATATTGACTGCGCCATAAATGTCATTGAAATGGCGACAGTCGGAGTCCCTAAAGTGACGTAGTTGAAAATCGCCTCGAGTCGAGCGAACGAGATAAGTCGCAACTAAATTTTTATTACTGATTATTTGAAACCGCCAAAACGCAAAGAGAGAGAATGAAAGAAAGAGACAATGCCTAGAAACATTCAATTCTAGACTAGTACAAAATAAACCCTTTCGATTTGCGCGATAGTTTCCTTCGGCACAAATACACGCGCAATCAAAATTCGCGCAGAGTATGTGCAGAAAATGAAAATATATTAAGTTTAGCTCTAATTTTTATTCAAAACTTAAGGTATTAAGCAGAATTTAATTACATTTTTCCGGTTCACTCGGTTTTCGGTTCAAAAACATTTTTTTTATAGCGGTTTTAATTTTGATTAGTTATTATTGATAATTCTGTAATCAACATTTTGCAAAACGCTCTTCTGTCAAATTTTTGTTTAGAGTTTAGATAAAAGTAAATAAGAAAAATTTATGCAGTAATTAAATATAAAAAAAATATATAAAGTTAAAATAATAAATTGAAGGATTATTATAGATTAAAAATATGGTAAATAAATATCCAAACATTTTGAAATAATATTGAAATATTAAATTGTTGGCTTTAGAAAATTTAAGTAAATACATGTAGTGTATAGTCTAGAAGAATTTTGACTAAATAAATAGGCTTTAAAAATTTCGCGTAAAGTCGAATTCGTATACAAATAATCCGTGCAAATGAAGGGTTGCGTATTCTTCATTGCCGCACATTTAAATGTAACTCTATTGCGCGTTTTTAAGAATTGAATTGGAGTGGAAGAAAAGGAGATAGGGGAAAATATTAAGAAGCTAACTAAGTGCGGTGAGATACGCCATTGCGTCACATTTGCATATTCTGGTTACCCTCAAACGTGAAATTAATTAATGTTAAATGCCTTTTATCTTACCTTTCTTCCCGCCCCCTTCTCGTCCTTCGTCTACTCATCTTTCACCGAAGCATCTTCGAATTTTCTTCTTCATTTACAACTCACCCACCCACCTACGCGGTTGGGGATACGTTATTAGACGCCGAGCTGCTAATTAAAACAGGGCTGCGTGTGTCTGCTTGGACCTGATGGCGTTTGATTCGGCGAGGAGATCTTAAAAAGGAGTTTATGACGAGGGACGTTTGAATGGGAGAGGCCATTAAACGCCATGATAGCCGGAAGTAAAAACTCGTTAATTGTCTAGGTATTAATAATTAAAAGTTGCGAGCGAGAGAAGAACAATGGCTGAAATTAGTTTTAATGGTGTCTGGGATCAGTGTTTGGAAAAGATTTCGTTAGGACATTATTTACATGTCCAACGAATTCGGGGAAATAAAAAAAGAAAGATGGTGATTGATGATAAGGATTTAGGGAGGAAAACAATACCCGAGCTATTATAATAGAAGAGTGTATTTATAAGACGAAATGAGTTATACGGGACATTCTCGATTATCCGAGATAATGACTATTTAAAACGCCGATAATATAAGGTAGATAGATCACTTATTACCAGACTAACTTTACTTTGCCTTTTAGATGCGGTCCCGGGAATCGAGATTTAATTTAAAAAGATGTAATAACAGTTTATTATAGAAAATATCAGTCGATTAAATGAATATGGATTAAATAATGACACGGGTTAATACAAATAATTCGGATCACATTAAAATATAAGGTACTCAAAAAAAAGTACATTTTTTTATATAATTATACGGTATACTGTAGGTCTATACAGTATGCTTTTTAATGGTTTACTCGCTTATTTGAGAAGATTGAATAACATTATATAAATAGGAGTACAAAAACATAAACAATTCTCAGTGAGTCACAAAAAAAGACCAATTTTAACATGATCGTTGTTTTGACTTTTTTTAAAGAGCAAATAAATAAATTTCAAGACTATTTTGAAAAATTGAGGCATTCACTTGAAATTTCTGAAAATATATAAATACTGTAGAATAAACTTTTTTTTTAATAGGAATTTTTAAATACCGGTTTTTATTAAATTTCCTTATATTGAAGAATTAATACTATATTTGAATAAGGAATTACTCCCTGCTACTGTATTTTTGAAGTTCGTTTAATATTGCAGCTTGATATTTATTTTTGATTATGATTGATACTGAATTTTATTTTTTACCAAGAAAATATATTCGGTTTTCTAGTTTGATATGTTCGTGCGCCCGGTATATCGTACAAATAAAACGAAATGATTGTTTGTTAAACGTAGTTATTGAATGGAAGCAAGCAGAGTTCAGTAATGACAAAAAAACAAAAAGACTTTTATTTATCTTGGTGAAAAAAATAAAAACGTTGCTTAGCAACTATAATAAATTAAATAACAAGCTGTTTGTTGCAGGCTAAACTGGTTTTTTTTTATATACTTTTATTAATTTAGGTAAAATCAATCCTAAATATGTAGTCGATAAATCATCGATATTGACTAGGTAAGCTGGTCTCCCGGTGCTCCGAAGTCAAGAAGTTAAAAGATAGAACGCAGCGGTATAGCGAAATAATATTTTGATATGAAATAATAGCAATTTAATTTGCTTTTTACTGCGTTTTTTTTTTTTTTTTGACCATCGCTAATTCTAAAATACCTCGCGAGATTAAATTTGCATATCGTTTTTTCTTTCCGCGTTTATGTGGAAGCCTACTTGTTACACTGCCAAATAAAAAAAGTATAAGAGAAAAAGTTTATTATGTACGAGTATGTTAATTATTTTTGAATAACAGCTATAATACTTTTTGTCTTGTAAATCATTTGATATTTCAAATTGTAAAATTTAAAATTTTTTATGTTCTGATTTTAAAAGTACAAAACAATTCAGGTGAATTGTTTTATACTTTTACGTAGCCCGCTTAAAAAATTTTTGGATTGTTTTTAAATTAATTAGTTAACATGGTCTAAAGAAATTTAAATTCTACTTTGATAAATATTCGGTTTGTTCACAGTGGCCTAGGGCCTCGCCAAATCAAGGGGGCCTCCAAATTAAGAAAAATTATAAAAATTCTCATTATTTTGTCAAAAAAAGAGGCAAATTTGGCGTTTTTCTCCATCACTTCTATTTTTAGAATTCTCCTGACAATTTTTTCCCCATGAATAGCGAAAAAATTTCGCGCCTCCGGTTTTAAACTGTATTATAATGAAAATTAGGCATTTCGTCGAAACCTCCAATACCACTTTTTTCAGAATTTAAAGTCACTACAAAGAGGTAGATGATAAAGGAGGTCACCGAAAAAGAAATAATGTTACTCCTTTATCGTGAGCCTCTTTGTGGTGACTTGGTTTACAAAAACACTAAAACCTGATTCGCATTTCGTAAACTTTTTAAATTTAATCATTTGGTTGATTTTTTTAAATTAAAATTTATAAATAAATTATAATTTAAAATGATAATTATTTTTAAAATAAAATTAAAATATTATAATGATAGAATCTGAAAATTTAATTTTGAAATGCTTGGCGTTTCGGGTTTTAGAGCTTACCGGAGGTATGCAAATGGCGGATACAGTATCGCGTTTCTCATACCGGGTAATTATCATTTTTATTTCAATTTCAAAGTGAATGTGCTATTGTTTATAAGTATTTTATCGTGAAATTGAAGAATTTAACTTCGTAGACAATTTGCCGTGGATTCCACATCATTTAACAACTTAGAAGCGAGGTAATTTAAAATCGAGTCTGACCGTTTCAAACGGCCAAATTTTCACTCCCAATCCGCTACTCTCAACTAACTGTCTACAAGTATAAAACGCATGAAATTCATCTAATCCTGTAATTAAATAATTATTTATTATCAAAACTTAATCAAAAGAACATTTTATGTACGTTTAATTGCGTTAATAAATAATGCCAAATAACACTTGATCGCATAGTAGCTTTCCCATTAGACGAGCATGTTTATTCAATTTCTAACCATAGCTGTTTACGTACAGTAGTGTATACAGTATTAAATAATTAGTGAACCTCTTTTTGCGACATAATTCAAACGCTAAATTTTGAAGTAAATACTGTACAGTAATTTAAATATGACGCATAGAATTATTAATGTAACATTATTTATGTGATTCAAGATATTATGGTACCGGTATTAACAGTTATAATATTAATAATAATTGTACAGTATACAAGGCAACGAGTATTGAAATTGAAAATTTGAGGAATTCAAAACGAAATCTGGTTTTTTGAATTACCGGTACTAATTTTTGGGTACTGTTCTCTTTGCTGGCAAGCACGCGTGAAATCCAAAGAAACGATAGTATCGCCAAAGAATTTAATAATCGATTTCCGCGTTCTAAGACACTCTACAAGGAATAACCGATTCATTTCTGCCTGATTAGTTTGTATTTACAATATTTATCTTTATACAAATATTAAATACCGTTGCTTTATAAATTTGTATAAAAATGTATTATCTTTATTTGCAATGTTTAATTGCTCTATCGATACTATCGATAAATGTCGAAAATTTGCGTGCGTGTCAGCAAAGAGAACATTACCTTTTTAAGTCGTTGGAAGGGGGTTTTGGGAGTTTTTCCTCGGAAGAGGTTTTTTTTTTTTTAATACAGTACAGTAATGTCGAAAGTATTACAACCGGAGTGCGGATAATGTATGAATTACTCTCGTATGTTTTAGAACTTTCAAGTATGCTTTCGAAATAAAATGTGCGTTTTAGAAATGTAAAAGCATTTATTGCATGTTTTTAAAACGAGCATAGCGCAGGAAAATCAAAATTATTTAAATAATGTTTACTAACTTTTCACTAACTTTAATTTTTTCTGCCTGGATAGGATTTTAGCGACTCAGTTAGCTGTAAAAAATTAATAATTTAGAAGGGTGTATTTATGTACTAATTTAATTAGCTGTGTGTGAAGCAGTTGTGAAGTACACTCGAAAATTGGTTGAGAAAAATTTTGTAAGGGACATGTGTTTAGGGCACTTGAATTATGTAGGAGCAGGTGGAGAGTGGGTCGGTGCGGGTGAAGAGCACCGCGTTTTCCCCAACCCATGTGGTGTTGCGTCATCAAGTAATTCAGTTTTTTTTTTTTTTTGAATTAAAGCTTATTTTGACCGTTGAAATGAGCATTAAAACTGGTGAAGCTGGTGTGGTTGCCGTGTCTGTCGTTAGGCGTCGCATCCGCAATCACGACTACGAAACG
Source organism: Polydesmus complanatus (assembly GCA_034692225.1). Classification (NCBI taxonomy): domain Eukaryota; kingdom Metazoa; phylum Arthropoda; class Diplopoda; order Polydesmida; family Polydesmidae; genus Polydesmus; species Polydesmus complanatus. Next base: position 26,232 of record JAQGAZ010001013.1, read on the forward strand.
CTATTGTGTCAATTCTAATGTCGCTGTTGACAATTTTTATCGCTTAATCACGCGTCGTTGTGCGCGTATGTTTTGTAAATTTCACTAACGCCGCCATTAATTGTTAATTTGCTTTGACGATCATTTTGCTCGGCGCGATTCGTTCCTTCCTTCCCGCTATTCATTATATGGCGTTCCGTAAGGTGGCGCTTACGAATCCCTTCAGCACATTTTTTTTTTCTCTCTCTCTCTCTATCAATCCTTTTCCTCATCTTTTCATCATCTTGATTTCGTTTTCAAATCCAATTGGCAGTAAATTAAAATCTCTTTTGAGAGCGATTTTATGCGCCACATGGCGTCCAACTACTCTCTCTCTCCCCCTACGCGCGCGCATATACATAATTTGTGCGCATGCGTGGAAACCGTTTGCGCCGATTTTGGTAGGGATGGGGTGGGGGTGAAAAAAATTCGAGAGAAAAATTGTCTATTATAAATTTAGATAATTCAACGATATTATGAGGAGCTATTTTCATCTCGTTTCGTTCAACTCTTCCATCAAATATGAAACGAAACGTAATTACGCTTTCAATTTCGCTCATTGTTAAACACAACAAGCAATTTTTTTTTTCTTCATGTTTCTTCTCTTACTCTACATCTATCCCATTTTCAAATTCATATTTTAATTTAATAAAACGCCGATTTTTGAGTTATATGGTTTTAATTGACAGCAGTTTAAAAGAGGGAAATAAGATTGAGAAAATTTATTACAAATAAAATATTGAATTAAATTGATTTTTTTTTGTTTTGTTTTTTTAAGGATTTTTTTTATCTTAATAATTTATTAGGCGTAATTATTATTATATTCAATCGAATTTTGATTAATGTAGCCCTACTAGGATTTAAGAAAGAAATTAAATTTTTGTTGATGAATAAATTTTAAATTTTTTTGGCTTTTCTATTACCGTTTTTTTAGATATGTTTAGAAAGTTTTTCTACATAAAATTAGGGTTTTTTAAAATACTTTTAGGGATTTTTTAAATACTGTTAGGGATTTTTAAAACTCTTTTGGGGATTTTTAAAACACTTTTAGAGATTTTTAATTTTTTTTTTTTACATTACAGTATTTGATTAACGCTATATGAGTAACTAAAAAATCTATTTGCATGAGTTACTACTGTAAAAATGTTAACTGTAGTAAGTGAATATGAGTGCATGTACTAGTAGAGGTATTAGTGTGTCTGAACAATCTGATGGAGTCTTCATACTAAAATTCCAGTAGTCGTATACACATACTAGTACAATTTTACAAGTACACACCGGAATGAACCCATGCTGCAGTTAATACTTATACTGTAACACACGCACGTGCAAATGGTAGGTTGTTTGCATTCAATTTACCTTTAAGAAGAGCTATATTTTATTTAGAAATACTGCATAAAAGAAAATAATTGTGTGTCTTTTACGATCAAAATAAATTGTTATTATATGCATAAATTTTAATTCTGATGAAAAAAAAATTAATTTTGTTGATGCCATGCATTACGCGAAACTTTTAAATAATAAATTGACGCTCGCAGTTTTTGAACGTCTAACAATTTTTTTTATGCATTTTTATTTAAGCGTTTCGTGATAGGTTTGAAAATGCCGGATGGTTTTTTTGAGCTTTGTTTAAATGTTTCCGGCTGATGATGAAGTTATTGCTAATTTAACTGCCAATTGTAGTCTAAATGCTCGCGTATAGTTGTTCTAGAGGGTGCTTTCACCACTAAATAAAACGCTTTCAAACTATCTCTCTCTCTCTCTTCTGAAACTAAACTTATAAAAAAAAAAATAGCTATCGCAACACTTTGTTAATTTTTTATAAACTTTTTTTTCCTGCGCTTTCAATAAACTATCAAAATTGTTTTCACACATTATATTAAGCGAAGAGGTTATTTTCATACAGCAGTGGTTTGCAACCTAAGGCACGTGACCCTATGTAAAATTGTGAAAAAGTAAACTTTATGCATTTTTAAAAATTGAATTTAAAATATTTGAACTTTTTGAATAATTAAGAAAGTTGAATAATTTATGGATTCAAAAAAGTCGAATGTACAGATTTTATCATATAAAAAAAATTTAAATTGTTTTGGAGTTTAAAAGTGGCACTTGTTGAAATTTAAAGCGACATTTAAATTTAATTTTACTAAGTGGAATTTGTTTATTTTAAATAAGTAGTATTAACGAATTAAAAAATAGCTTTTTTGAGGTGTAAAAGTGAATTAATTCTAATAGGATTAATTTTTTTTGTTGAATTGGTGCTACAGCTACACGAGTTAGTTTTAAAATGCGTAATTATGGTAAGAAAAAGTTAAAAAGGTTAAGAAACGTTGAGATTGAGGGATACCTAATACTCACCTTCGACTAATAACGCGAGTCTAACTTTTTATTTTTTATTTTATTTAAGTGTAAGAATAATAGTTTTGGTGTCTCTCCGACTAAACTCTATTTCACGGAGGTGTACATGTAATTCGAACGCGACGCCCAGAACAAATTGTGAACGTTGGGAGGTTGACGATTACGTTGCCAGACGCCATCTTTGCAATTACAAATCCCCGTGAAATATTTTCTATTCTTTGATATTTCTCCCACCCACCCACTCACGCGCACCCACGTCGCCATTTTAGCTCGCACTTTTAAATGAGATAAGACGAAGAAGAATGAAACTGCATAGAAAGAGAGCGGGAGAAAGGAAAAAAAAAACAGGAAGGGCTTTAAAAAGATATTTTTAAACTTTGCATTATAGGAATCCCTCGTCAAACGCGGATTTATAATACACGGTATACGCGAACGAGTTTTTGGTGACCAAAAATATTTGTCGTGGTTATATGCAGATTTTAACCACTCTGTTTTAAACACGAAAGTTTATTAATTTTTTTTCGTGTTATGATGGTTTTGCATGCAAAAATTTTAAATACATGCGCCATATATTTCGCTTTTTTTTATTAAAAATGATGCATTAAAAATACATTTTTATACTGTACGCGGTTACGAATTAGTTAATTTTTTATTTTTTAATTGTTTTAGACACGATATTTTCTTCCTTTTTTAATTTTCTCTTTATATTTAATAACGTTAATAAGTTGTCAATTCTTCGCATGCACTAGCGCAGTCTCTGCCATAGTGTAGGGTCATTATTTGAATGTTTATTTGATATAATTTTTTAAGTTTTAGCTGTGGGTTTTTACGAGATCTTAGTCTCAGCATACACGGCTATTTTCTTTAAAACATCGCGTCATCCGCGTAAAACGAGGGATTATCGCCTTAATTTTTTTCTTTCTTTTTCTCCGACTTTTGGCTTTCAAAAGGATTGTTGTTATTATGAAAGTAGGCGGCGCTGGCACCTCGGCAGCAGACGACGTTCTTCACACTTTTTTTTTCTTTCTTCATTCATTCTCTTTCGTCGACGGGAAAAAAGGCGCTTCTGCACTTTGTATACGCGTTGGTTCTCGCTTTCCACCTACTAAAATGAGCTAATTAAATTGTTACGGGTCGTAAAATTTCTAATTATGAAGTTATGATGCACCTTGTGTACGGAGTTTTCAGGGTGGGTGAATGTTCAACTTAATTTGCCTCTTTAATTTGATCCGTATATTCCGTAAACAGGAGAGATGGAAGGAATGAGGGAGGGAGAGATGATGATGAGAAGGGGTGGTGTTGGTGTTTGAAGATGAAGGAACGCCAAAGTAGATATATAAAAAAAATGAAATCTGTGATCCTTGAAATTGATTGAGAGCACATTTTTCGCATTTTTTTTTTTTTTTTTTACCATCTTCGATTATTCATTTTCACCCAGCACTAATTTTTTTATTTTATTACTCCGCGTAGACGTAACTCCCCTACGTGCGTAAACTAAGTCTTACGTTTTGACGTATCTACAAAAAATTGATTCTCCGTACGCAATTTTTTTTTCTTGTTTTTTTTTTTTTTTTTTAATAACCTGTGTAAGTTACATCACTTAATTTTGATGGCTCACGCATTATCAAGCATGCTTGGGTTTTTCTTTTTTTTTTCTTTATTATTTTTCTTTTTCGTTATTCGATGATTGTTTGTTGTGATTAATTTTTAGGCTCTTATGTTAAACACTTATTTTTATTGTTATTATAGTCTAGAGGAGTTAATTGTTTATGTAAAATAAAATGATTAACCGTTTGCCCAGCTTCTTTGCGTGCGAAATTACATCTTTACATTAATTTTGATGGCGAAGCAAAAATTGTTTTTTTTTCTTTTTTTTTTTTTTGTTATTTTCTTTTATTTTTTTTATTTTGCGTAAAGGGTAAAAATCATTAATTACGGTTTATACTAAAATTTTATTTTTATTTTTGATACCGTAGTTTTTATCAAGTTTAACGTTATATTTATCCTCTGTTGTTACGCTGGAGTTTTTTAACGGTTAAATCAATTACAAGTGAAACACGGAAATGCTAGAATTTTAACTGAAGTGTTTTTTCATTGAAATGTAGCATTAAATTTTGCTCAGTTACTAAAATTCTTACATTTGCTAAAAATTGTTTAGAAAACATTCATTCCAGTGGAGCGCATTATAAATCGACTTATTATGCAAACTTTTAATCTCTGGGGACCAAATAAAGGGTCCAGGGAAAAAATCAGGCATGTCACTTTTTTTCGAACTGAGATAAATGCATTTTAATTTTCAAAAAATAATGTTAATGTTCCTAAAACTATAAAAGTTATTTAAACACATTAAAATGATAGTTGGATGTATGGAGAGTGAAAAAATTACAGTGAAAAAACCATCCAAGTCACCTAAAATCCTATGGGAGTTTCATGACATAGCTGGTTTTTTCGCTGTAGGCCTACACATTGACTTAACTGATTTTTTTCGCTGCAGAAAAAGACTTGATTAAGGATTGCTCGTTACTGGGATGGTTTTTTCCCGGTATTAAGGTCTTAAAAAATGCGCCTTGAAATATCGAATTTTATCATAATATATATAACTCCATTTTAAAAAAAAGTGACATGTCTGATTTTTTCCCTGGACCCTTCAAATATGGTCGTACTATCGTATAATAAGCGGCGCACTTTAAGCTGAGTTTTTTTTTTTAACACAAAGCATGTTCCAATTGTGTTGTTCAAAGGACCGGGCAAAAATCGCACTATAAGAGGGTTTCACTGTAGTAATTAAATATTTTCATAAATAAAGGTTAAAATAATATACATTACATGTACTGGTTAATAGAAAATTACTTTTATTATCCAGCATTAATTAAAAAAAATCAATATTAGAATTTTTCTCAAACCTCAAGAGTGGGAGGCGGATTGTTTTCAGCGCATAATTTTTTAACCCGAGCCTCGGAGGTACGGTACATTATTTATACGTTTGACCGATTGTAACACGAGTCAGCGGTTGGAATTTAATGCGCCGGAAATGGATTATTCTTTGTCGTGTTTTACGTTTTTCACGTGATGTAGCGGTGAGGCGTGTAAACATGAATTTCGTTTTAGGCGCTCTTGATTCAACTGGCCAGCAGCGTTTTAGCCCCTTGGTAAACACGAATTAGGTTTTAGGAGTGCGTGGTTAGATTGGCCCAGCTTAAGGTCAAAGGCTGTCTTTCAGGTTAAAAACCCGAAAATAGGCGACCCGACTTAATTTGGTGTCTAGTTATTAATGACCTTAAGTGAAAACGAATCGTTTTGGGGTGGATCGAGGATTTATGAGAGGTTTGAGGTGAAGGTGGGCGCATTCCTTTCGACGACACGTATGCGCGTTTGGTTATCTACAACGGCGAGATTGAGGCTCGACCGTCGTTCGTCCGCTTGCGGACAAACAACAAATAAATCAATGCGAGTGCACTTCCGATGAGTTAGAAACCGGTGTGTGTAGTGGAGTGAATTTGAAAAGTAGCGATATGCAGATCGAGTGTCTGTTGTTTTAATTACGGTAGAAGAGTTATTTTAGCATCGGTCCGCGACTCTCACTTAAGACCCGCGTTACGTCACCAGGAAATTTCGTTCTTTCAAACCGAGTTAAAAACTTTAAATTTAAATAATTTTTAACCAGAAATTTGAAGACTTATCCAGCATTGTTTTAATTGGGTGGGTCTCATTGAAATATGACACATTTCGTTAAAAGTTATTAAATTTTATTAAGACTTAGTAAATTTTGTTAACAGTTAACTAAAAAAAAATTATGAAAATGTAATATTATATTTTGTTAAAACATAATCAATTTAGTTTAAAATGAAACGAGGCAGAGATTGGGAGAATTTGGATGATGGGAAAGTAGTGAGCCATGGAGGCTTTCTGTTTTTTGCCTGCGTGGGTCGCCGTCAGAAATGTTTGAGAAACGAGAGTGATGATCGTGACATCTATGTATTTTGTAACGAACGAAAAGGATATGGGGGGAGGGTTTAGGTGAGGAGGGGGGGGGGGGAGTTAGTGATGACAGCAACTTCCGCGGTTTTCACATGCTCAAACTGTATTCCGATCTCGTTTTTAGTACTCGGCGTTAATTTGTAGTTGGCGTTCGCAGTCGGTCGCGGGCGAAAGGGGCGCTGGTGAGGTGAAGGTGGGGGGGGGGGAGGGGAGGAGGAGAAGGGGGCGCTGCGGGCTTAAAATAGATGATGGATATTCTGACGTCTACGCTAATTAGTTGCCAGAAGAATCAGTCCGAAACTTTTTTTTTTCTTCTCTTTCTCTCTCTCTTCTTTTGTTGTTGTTTGGATTTTCAAAGTGGGAGACTAATTATTACTCGTGGTAAACGTAGACATAGGCGTAAGCTAGAAATATCGAATGACGACGAAATATTATGGCAAATGTTTTGTGTGTGCTTCATGTTAACCTTTAGTTCAAAAGTAAACAAATTAGTGGTAGAGCGCGAAGGAGAGAGAGAGAGTTCGGGGAAAATTATTCGGCATTGGTTTAACTAAACTACATTACTCTCATTATTCAAATTAATGTTAACAAGAAAGCGGCAAATTTATTTTTAATTAGTCGTGTTATCTATGAAATCTAAGATTTTGAAGGATTTTTTTTTTTATTGTTGTTGTTATTATTGATTTTTTTTTTTCTATGGCTTAAATAAACAATCGAGTTTTGTTGAGTTTTCAGTTTTGACGAACGTTGAACTTTAATGTTACAGTGTAAACAATGTTGTTCAAGTCAAACATACCGGTACTGTATATCTAAGTTGAATGTTCATTATTTATTGCTTTTTAGTAGAAATCTTACCAAAAAAAAAATTATTTTTAATATACGATATTTTAAAGTAAGTTCATTCTTTAAAAGTAAACGAAATTTAAGAAAATTTCTCATGAGTCATAACGCGCCTAATTTTTAATTTAAAAGTTTTATTGAGCAAATTAAATTATTATTGTTAGTATTGAACAAGTTCGATACTAACGAGTTTTGAATTTTGGCAACTACAAAATAGATTTAGTCACATCTCATGACAGATTGAGATCAAATGAAAACGAGGTAATAAATAAAAAATTGTTTGGTGGCAGTGTTTTGCTTTTCCAGGATTTTTAAATGTAAATTTAGCGATTATATCTTTATTTTCAATGTGCATGTACTGTATATTTTATGAAAAAAGCATGCAAGTTTGCATTTTTGAAATGGTATTTGCATGGTCAATTTTCGTAAATTTATCTACGTTTTATTTTAAACACTGTCTTGAAACAAACTGAGATCAGTATAAAGCTAGATTTTTTGATAGCATCCTAATACATTAAAATCTATTTAAAACGAAAACCAGAATGACATTGAGTTAACTCTAAACCGGTTAAAATGATTAATAGAAATACCGGGACTAATAAAGAGGATTGGTAAAGTGTCGACAATGCTTTGAAATAAATCTGACAGTTTGAGAATGGTTTTTCGGGGTGAGCTAAATGACAACCTTAAAAGTACAGAGCTATAATATTGAGCTAATTCTTCTTAGTTAAATGCATTAAGCATTATAATAATATTAAGAAAGATTTTTTTTTTTGTTCACAAACAAATTTTAGCTCGCACGGAAAAATCGAACAGCAAAATCTCATTTCCACTTAAAATAACATCAATATTCATTTCGTTGTACTGTACGGTGTGAAAGTGTGAAATTCTATACTGCATTGAAATTGTCTTTCCTAAAAAGTGATGAATGATGTCATTTCGACCGTGTTTTTAATAAAGCTATGTTAATGCGGTGGTTAGTTGGGTCTTTATGAATAATCGAATTCTTTCCACAAAATTTGAGTGTTGGAAGCAGGAAGTTAGAGGGATTGCGTGCGCAGCTGACATAAGGGCACGTGTGGCGCTGACGTCCTCATGGTTTGTGTTCATGCGCACACTCGAAAGATTGATGGGGCATTTTCAACACGTTTTTTTTTTTCTTTTTTCTTCCTTCTTTCTCTTTCGTTTACTAGCGCAGGCACACGTGTAAGTGGCCAGGGTGCGCAGACAGACATGCGCAGCATTATCACCCTTATGACTTATCTAAACCGTGTGTACACTTATTGATGACCCTTATTTTCTCGTAAGCCATCTGTCCTGTCCATCACTGGCGATAGATGAAGCTTTCATTTACAGCCTTACACGTGACGGTGACGTTTGGAGAGAAAACGTTTCCATCAACTAGACATTCTTCGAGGATGCGTAGAATAAATTCATTTAAATTGGAAATGTGGCCCACCGCTTTTGTGGTCTTCCAACTTCTTCTTTTTATTAACTCGGTCAGGTTGTTTTTTTTTTTAATGGCTTTTTTATTCTCTTTTTTTATTTGCGGCGCATGCGTGGGTGGTGTGCTCGCAATGACCTCTAGTAGTCTAGGTAATACACTCGGAACTATTTTTGCACAATTCGTGTTTACAAAATTTTTTATATATATTAGATTGCATTTTATTTCACCTTTCAACATGTATTTTCTATACATGTACAGTGTAAAAGTGTACTTTTTTTCTATAAGACAATACTAGCAGTACTGTACTTGTTTAATGTCTGTTTATATTACGCTATTTTTTTTCTAACGTACCGGGTGTCCGTGATGTTGCTACGAAACTTCCGTCTGTTTTTTTTAAAAAAAATTAGCAAAATTAAAAAGTTAAAACTTGTGCTATTTTAAAAAGTTTTTTTTTTTCTGTAAAAATATTTCTTTTGTTACGGTAATTCAATAAATTTAAAAAAATTTAGAAAGTAACTTTTCACTCTCATTTAAGCAGCACTCTCCTCTGATTACAATGAAACAAGAATATAAAAAAAAAACTAATTTTTATTTTTTTTAACTAAAAGGTACTCATCATTTAGAAAAATTAAAGTGTTTTAGATTAAAAGTTACCTGAAATTATTTCTCTCTCTCACATCACGGATTTAAATAAATTTAAATCTTCTGGTGACAATGAAATGCTATATACTGTAATTATATTGGGTTTTCTTTTATTAAAGTGCACACACAAAAAAGCTATTGATTGTGCTAATTATCGGGGTTAATCAAGAGAGTCAAAAGTTTTTGTCGTTGTAGGAATGATAAAATCGATTTAACAAGCGTTGTTGTTGTTGGAGCGTAATTCGGTCTGCGCAGATAGATATAGATATGGAAGTTAAAAATCCGGAAGTGGGTTAGAGTTGTAGCCAGCAAATAGGTTTTGTCGTGCAGGGGGAAATACGAGATCATGTTGACAGGCAATTACTCTTACATTATTTTGTACTGGAAATAGAATTTTCCAAATTTTTCGGTGGAAAAACTGAGGGGGGGGGGGAATGGGGGTAGCCAAAACTATCATCCTACATACGGTATTGTTATAGTTGTTTCGGTTTCATTTATATGAAGAAAAAAACAACAACATAAGATTATAGATTTGGATTTTTATTAATCGGATGAAATAAAAAGATTATCGGAAACTTCTTCAATTCAAAGACGAGGGCTTTCTGTGATCCCCGCTGTCCTTATACAACTAAGTTAGGTGAGTCAGGATGAGACAACAACCGGTATTGGAGAATTTTTATAATTTATTACACAAAAAATGTTAACAAAAAGCAGTACGGTATGAGTGACTTAATGAAAATTAATTTTAAAACTATTTTTAGCTTATTTACTTTTGTGTTAAATTTATTAATGGTGCAGTAGATTAATTCCTGGCGGTAACTAAATCGCTCGTATCTAGGTTGGCTCCGTCGAGTGATTAAAATGTTTTTATTAAAGAAACGGAAGTCAAAAAGAACCAAATAGTTCGTGAAAAAAAAATACTGTTGTATCTTAGCAATGTTGTTGAATTTTAAATATAATGCGTCGATGTTTTTAAAGTTTTTAGTGTGAAAATCGATAATTATTTTCGTCTATCTTTTTAACTTAGTTAATGCTTGAGTAAAAAATATCTCGAAAACTGCTTCTACTTGCACACTCTTCGTTGTCCACACAACCGAATGTTTTAAGAAACGAAAAAAAATATATATTTATTATATTCCTTAGTTTCATTAAGATTTCCGGTTGTTTTTGATTTTTTTCGTTTCAAATTTTGAAACGTTGCCAGAATTTAATAATCGAGGAAAAAGTTGTTTTTTATATCAAAGTTTGTTCATGTATTGATTACAATGAGAGTCCTTATCAACTTGCCGTTATTTAAATATGGTGCATTTTTTTTTTATCATTTTATATTAAATTAAAAGTATCTGAAGAATTTTTACTTTAATTTATTTGATCGCAATAATTAATAATTGATTTTCAAAGATCATACAGTTAAAATAAAATAATGCTGTAAACTATTTCAATACCGGTACATAAAATGCCATTGTATTCACTACATGTATTTATAACGTTTAGCGTTAAGGTAATAAAACCTTACGTTAAGAATAGTCAAAAAAGAATGCGCCGTTTTATTTACTCTGACAGGTCGTGACAAAGAGTGACAGTAGTTGCCTTTTAGGCTTTTTGTCGTGGCACCGGTACTGGACACGTGAATTATGGGACAGTTTTAACTGTTTTCAAATGCATTAAATTTTATATTCAAGCCACGTCGTTTATGTTTTTCCTGGTCCTCTCAGACAGGTACGTGCCTGTTATTTGGGCGGACGAAGGAGGGGCTCGGAGGGTTCCTCGTGTCCGTTTTGAAGGTAATCGCTCAACCTCGCATTTCTACATACCAGAAACGTTCATCTTCTTCCTCACAACATATTTTCGTTTCTGTTTTTATTATGCTTCAAATTCGTTGCCAATGTCTTAATGATTTATTAACTGAGTTTGGACAAGTTAAATTATAATGGCGAAGCTAGTGAATGACAAAATGCACATGGGAAGGTCAATTTTGACATTTTAAAAGTAAATGTAATAGAAAAATTTAAAAAATACGTTAGTTTTGAATATTGTATTTCTTTAATTTTCGAGTAGGCCCACTCAATTATCCGGTGGTCAAGTGTTCGAATACATTTAAACGCATTTAAACTAGCAATTTTGAACACTTTTAAAGTCGTAATTATTATTTGGAGGTATAAAATTATTTGAACTTGAAAGATTTTTTTGAATATTACATTGTTGTTATCCCGAAATATAGCATAAATTATTTAGTAAAATTTGCACCTCAATTTTTGAAACTTACCGGTAAATCGTGAATGATATTTTTTGCTTTAAAACTAGTCGTCACCAGTCTAGAAAGTTTTCAACGGTTATTCATTTTAAATCTATAGTATGTATTATATTCTCATTGCATTTGCAGCGGATGCAATACATTTTATTTTGCATGATACAGTATTTTCAACTGTTTTGTTTTTTCTTTCTAAAGGTTAATTTGTAATAATGAAATAAATTATTTAAAACTTAGCATTTTGCAACTTGCAATGCCGTTCATAGGAATTAAACGTTTTCATTATTTTCTGTAAACTTGTCAGCGTAATACTCGGAGTAGCATTTTAAAATTTTTTTTTTTAGTTTTTAAGTTGTTAGACGTGAACAAAACTTTGTAAATTGAATAATTGCGTGGGAGTGAATTAATATTCACATGAAATTATTTTCTCTCACACTATGAATAGATTCTGAAGTCAGTAAGATAGATTTTGGAATAATTATAGAAATACAAAAAAAAAAAAAAAATAGGAATTAATTTTACATAATATGCTTTGAAACATAATGGAGCGAATTCTATTAGCGTATGAAATATTGCAGATTCACCTTGGGATAATAATTAAGGAAAAGTAAGAAAAATTCTTTCAAATAATTTGTTTTTATCTTTTTATGTACTCCAGTACTTTTTCCGTTATTATAAACGCAAATAATTTTGAAATACGTGTACAAGTTTTCAAAAACACAACACAAAATAGTGATGTTACATTGCTATAATTACAACTTAGTCGTTTGATCGCGTTGGTAATATAATTTTAATCT